>JASANF010009777.1:0-23299 GCA_030248245.1 Trissonchulus sp. WLG1_4
TCCCCCGCAAGCGGGAGGTGTTATAAGATTTTTTGATGGGAAATTGCATGATATTTTGGCCCCTATGAGTAAATCAAAAGACTACTTATCGCTGTAATCCGTTTAATTCATTCGTAAATAAATTAATGGGAATCAAAATAAATCATCCCGCCGAAGTTAGTTACTTATTCATTCACTCGGTAATCTCTTCTAAAACTTTTAATAGACTACTAAACAATTATAATAATTTAAGTTCTAGTGTACTGCACCGTGCCACTTTAACAATTTTTAAGAGTCATTTTGTCATAGACTACGTGAAAGTTTAAAAAAGACCTAATGTTTAATTTAGTAACGTAATATTAAAAAAAAAAGTGAGGCTAGAGGAGTGCCAACTTATCTATTTTGCAAAAGTCAAAGAAAAAAATTACTACTACATTGTTTTCTCAACTCACGTCTTAAATTATTCGCTCTTTCAGCATACATACGTATCAGCTCAGTCTTAAAAAAAAAAAATTTTAAAAAAGTGGAAAAACAAAATGTCCAGTTTATTCAGGTACCTCATGCTGCCCCTATTTTTATCTAAAATATCATTACAAAGTTTTTCAAAATTTCTGCGAACCGTTAATTTCAAATTCAAAAATCGGGGCCGCGCCCAAATATCTACTGCGAAAAGAGTTCAAGAATTTTTATTCACGTAGCCGCGCAGAGTTCAACGAACGAGGTAACTGGGATTATGGAGACCGGGGATCCGTCGAAGAATAATCATGAGAGGCTCCGCCTCTATACGGGAACCTGCTGGAGCGAAACCGCTGCAGTCTCACGCAGATTCTCAAAATGGGGAAATCGCAGCCGGTAGTCTTCAACGTCATGTTCTTCTGTATGAAAGGCGGACGAAGTTCAACACCCCTCACTAATCAGTGAGTTTTGGTTTTTTGCCGAAATATTTTTATTGAATTTTTTTGAAAAAAATTTACTTAGGCATATAGATTGAACTCGTCACTATGGCTCTTATCAAGATTGTAATCTCATCAAGATAATGGGAAGAAAAAGGGGAAGAAAAAATTATGTTAGAAAACTCATGATTCTTATCTATAATTGAGTCTGTGAACTTGAGTATTGACGACAATAAAGTACAGCAAAGGAGGTTACAACGATTCAAGAAAATGTTCTCCGTTTAACTTCTACTCTTGAATCTTCTCCGTTTATAACTTTCCGTTAAATGTTAAATGTTAAATGCTTTCCGTTAAACATTATTTAAACGGCGAACCTATATGATTGCATACACTTATTTCAAAATGTTATCCGTTTAAGGCAGTAGTTTTGAATTAGGCTTTTTTTTTGATGAGCTATTACTCGGTTGTTTTAAAAGATATTTATATGCCGGCTTTTTTGCATTTTACAGACAAAGAAAATAGATCGTAAGCACATGTTGAAGTGAAATTTTTTTCTGTTTCATTAAAGGCTCTTTCAGTAAAGCTGAAAACAACTTCAAAGGATGTTACTTCTGACTTATACTTTATCTGATACTGTAATTTTGTCATGGTTTAACAGAAATTGCCATCTGTTTTCCTGCAGCTGAGAACTGATCGACTCTTTTTGTGTTTAGCGAACTGTCCATATCCTTATGAGGAACTATCGTATGCCTGCATAAAAAGCACAGGACAACAATTTAGGTCTTTTGATGGCGCCAGGTTATGTGAAACGGAAAATGCCACTCTACCTATCGTAACCAACGACCCTAATCACCTGGAAAGCTTTCGGGAATATGTGTAAGAATTTTGCACTACACCATCCATGCTGTATGAAACTGTATAATACAATACTTGATACATCATTACATTGCAGCCCCAATTCTTAATGTCATGATGAGATTATTAAGTATGTAAACGTTGCCCTGAGATGGTATTGCAAGAAGACGCCAGGTATTGCTTTCTCTGGTTCAATTTCTAATGTATTTATTAGAACTATTTCTAATTCAGTACTATTTCAGTTTTTAGGTCAGGTGCCAACTGTTGTTTGGATAGCTAAGTAGGCGGCAGCTATTTTAACCTTCGAAAGATATATATATATATATATTGTCGCCAATCGCTTGATAGCAATTTCCAGCAGTAGTTTCTTATTATTTTGTTGTCAATTTTTTCAAATTTCTATTTAATTGCTCTAATTGACGTGAAATATACACTTATTTGTAATGTATTTCAATTCACACATTGCTATAGTCTTTTCTATTTGCTTTTACTAATGTCTTTATTATTAGACTAATGTCATTATTAATGTCTTTTATTATTTTGTAGATCATTTTTAGATCACGCCACAACGTTCCTACAGCAGTATGGCTGAATATTAATGCATTAAAACAAAAACCTTGGAGGTTGGTTGGTTGAGTCTCCACGTTTTTTTTTATTTTGTTGTAAAAGCAAGCAATTTATTTTGCGTTGGACTTTTTTAAGAATTTTGTAGGTATGCGGTCTGAATGCATCCCGCCCCGTGAGGATCCCTAAATCTTTGGCCAGGTCCGGGCCCATTGCATAGCATGCAATCACGAAATATAATTGCAAGCTCGCTTGAAGCATGCTTTTAGAGGGAAACAAATAAAACCTAAAGAGTTTCTGTAGCGTGAAACGTAAAATTTACAAACATAGTCAACAAGTCCACAGATTATCTGGATAACTACAGGTCCGCTCTTAGCTCAAAATTGAAGACAACGCAGGAGACTGAACCAAGAGGGTAAAAGACTTAAACACTATATATATATATATATATATATATATATATATATATAGTGTTTAGTCTTTTACCCTTTGGTTTAGTTCCTGCGTTGTCTTCAATTTTGAGCTAAGAGCGGACCTGTAGTTATCCAGATAATCTGTAAACTTGTTGACTATGTTTGTAAATTTTACGTTTCACGCTACTAGAAACTCTTTAGGTTTTATTTGTTTCCCTTTAAAAGCATGCTTGCAAGCGAGCTTGCAATTATATTTCGTGATTGCATGCTATGCAATGGGCCCGGACCTGGCCAAAAATTTAGGGATCCTCACGGGCGGGATGCATTCAGACCGCATACCTACAAAATTCTTAAAAAAGTCCAACGCAAAATAAATTGCTTGCTTTTACAACAAAATAAAAAAAACGTGGAGACTCGAACCAACCAACCTTCAACTGCTTCATCATTAATATTCAGCCATACTGCTGTAGGAACGTTGTGGCGTGATCTAAAAATGATCTACAAAATATAAATAAAGACATTAATAATGACATTAGTCTAATAATAAAGACATTAGTAAAAGCAAATAGAAAAGACTATAGCAATGTGTGAATTGAAATACATTACAAATAAGTGTATATTTCACGTCAATTAGAGCAATTAAATAGAAATTTAAAAAAATTGACAACAAAATAATAAGAAACTACTGCTGGAAATTGCTATCAAGCGATTGGCGACAATATATGTATCTTTCGAAGGTTAAAATAGCTGCCGCCTACTTAGCTATCCAAACAACAGTTGGCACCTGACCTAAAAACTGAAATAGTACTGAATTAGAAATAGTTCTAATAAATACATTAGAAATCGAACCAGAGAAAGCAATACCTGGCGTCTTCTTGCAATACCATCTCAGGGCAACGTTTACATACTTAATAATCTCATCTTGACATTAAGAATGGGGGCTGCAACGTAATGATGTATCAAGTATTGTATTATACAGTTTCATACAGCATGGATGGTGTAGTGCAAAATTCTTACACATATTCCCGAAAGCTTTCCAGGTGATTAGGGTCGTTGGTTACGATAGGTAGAGTGGCATTTTCCGTTTCACATAACCTGGCGCCATCAAAAGGCCTAAATTGTTGTCCTGTGCTTTTTATGCAGGCATACGATAGTTCCTCATAAGGATATGGACAGTTCGCTAAACACAAAAAGAGTCGATCAGTTCTCAGCTGCAGGAAAACAGATGGCAATTTCTGTTAAACCATGACAAAATTACAGTATCAGATAAAGTATAGGTCAGAAGTAACATCCTTTGAAGTTGTTTTCAGCTTTACTGAAAGAGCCTTTAATGAAACAGAAAAAAAATTTCACTTCAACATGTGCTTACGATCTATTTCTTTGTCTGTAAAATGCAAAAAAACCGCATATAAATATCTTTTAAAACAACCGAGTAATAGCTCATCAAAAAAAAGCCTAATTCGAAACTACTGCCTTAAACGGATAACATTTTGAAATAAGTGTATGCAATCATATAGGTTCGCCGTTTAAATAATGTTTAACGGAAAGCATTTAACATTTAACATTTAACGGAAAGCTTTAAACGGAGAATATTCAAATAGAGAACTTAAACGGAGAACATGTTTTTAGAAAAATTGAGCCCAGATGTGCGTCTCATTCTAACCACCATTTGGCTGTACTTATTGTCATCAATATTCAAGTTCACACATTCAATTATAGATAAGAATCATGGTTTATAACATAATTTTTTCTTCCCTTTCTTCCCATTATGTCATCTTGATGAGATTACAATCTTGATAAGAGCCATAAGTAACAAAATTCAATCTATATGCCTAAGTAAATTTTTTCAAAAAAAATTTGATAAAAATACTTCAGTAACAAAAACCAAAACTCACTGATTAGTGAGGTGTAAACTTCGTCCACAATATTTTTCATACAAAGAACATGACGTTGAAGACTACAGTTTATGTCTGCGATTCCATTTAAATCTGTTGCATAGACTGCACAGTTTCCGTTTTTGTTTCCAGCAGGTTCCCCTGGATACCAAGGCAACCTGTCCATGATTATTCTTCGCGACGGATCCCCCGTCCATATCCAGTTACCTAAAGTATTCCGTTGAACTAGCAGCTACGTGAATAAAAAATTCTTGAACCTTCGCAGTAAACTACTGACTTTTGGGCGCACTAATGCCCAACTTGATTAAACGAAATTAAGACGGTTTTCGCAGAAATTTTTGAAAAAACTTTGTAATGATATTTTAGATAAAAATAGGGGCACCATGAGGTACCTAAATAACAGAATAAACTGGACATTTTGTTTTTCACTTTTTAAAATTTTAAGACTGAGCTTAGATTGATACGTATGTATGCTGAAAGAGCAAATAATTTAACATAACATTAAAAAACAATGTAGTAGTAATTTTTTTCTTTGACTTTTGCAAATAGATAAGTTGGCACTATCTAGCCTAGTTTTTTTTTTAATATTACATAAATCTTGTTACTAAATTGATCATTAGCATCTTTAAACATAAACTTTCACGTCATCTATGACAAATAATTCTTAAAATTGTTGATAGCACGGTAAGTACGCTGATGTTAGAACTTAAATTATTATAATTGTTTAGTAGTCTATTAAAACTAAACTACCCAAGTAAATGAACTAAGTAACTAACTTCAGCAGATGATTTATTTTAATTCCGTAATTTCTACAATGGATTAAACGGATTACACGATAAGTAGTCTTTTGATTTACTCATGACACCGACTGCGAATTCATCAAGAATTTGCCATAGAAAATATTTATAACACCTCCCGCTTGTGCAGAAAATTTTTTTACATCATTTTCAACAACAAAATTAGCTATTGTGAGACAAACAAAATGTAATCTAACCCGTTTATTTTATTTTTTCAGTATTTTTTCGTACATTTTGAATATTTCATAACACAATTGTTCACTATTGTTCACTACTGTTTTTCTCGAGACTCACCAGAAAAGCGAATTGAAAAATTCTAAAAGTATTCAAACAAAAAACACATTCTGAACAAGATACAACCTAAACCTAAACCTAAACAATCATTTGTCATGCATTAGTGACTGGTTTATTTCTACCTGTTTAAACATAAAAAACTGACAAAGAACTTGAAAAAAAACGGTATGGAACGCGTGTAAAGCGAACACAACGATAGCATATGGCGTGCTATTACGCTTTTTCTATGCGCTACACGCGCTACATATTTGCGCTACAAGATATTTTATACACATATATTTTTTAAATATGGGTGAAACTTCAGAACTACAGAAAAACGGCCAGGGAGGATACGAACCACCCATCCTAGCATAGTTTAGTAGTTTCCTAGCATAAAGCTCTACAAACTGAGCTACGCCGGACTATTGGTGTTTGTGTTGATTTACCTTTATATAGCGATGCTAATTTTGAATAATTTTAAACGAAAAATGGAAAACGAAAATAGTTTCATTTTTTATTAATTTTATATCAATTCCCGGTAAGGAACGCGTGTAAGCAAACACGAAACAGTACATTAGGTGCTATAGTGCTTTTTTCATACGCTATATGCGCTATTTACGCTATAATATGCGCCATCGAAGGTGCTATATGCGCTTCATTTAGGCTCTATTTTGTGCTATTGGGTGAAACTTCTACTGAAGTACGGCCAGGCGGGATTCGAGCCACCAATTGCTAGTTTCCTAGCATATCACTGTACCAACTGAGCTACGCTGGCCTATTGGTGTTTGTGGTAATTTCCCTTTATATAGTGATGCAAATTTTAAAAAGCGCTTATAGCACCTGAGGGTGCTATTTAGGCGCTATTTAGACACTATGTAGGCGCTATTTTGAGCTATAGGCAAACTTATTGAACTTTTTTGTACTTTTTACTACGAATACGATAAAACAATAATCAGTATGGTCGATGATATAAAAAAGCGCATATAGCAAAACGATAGCGCATCAAAGTGCTGTGCTATTGGCTAATTTATTGAAAATACTTGTACTTCTTCATTCCCTAGGCCTAGGCCTGGGCTTAGGCTTGCGCTTAGGCTTAGGCTTAGGGTTTGGCTTAGGCTTAGGCCTAATCAATAAAATAGAATGGAATGTCATGTTTGGTGATTGCCTGCAATTTTGACAAATAGGATTGAGGGATGGAAAGCCTCACAAACCCAACAATCGTGGGGAACGGGGGGCGCCTACTGAATCTTCTAGGGTTTCATTTTGCGTAACCAATAGGAGCGAAGAATGGAAAGTCATGTTGGGTAATTGCCTACAATTTTGACTAATTGGAGCAAGGGATGGAAAGCCCTACAAACCCAACAACTGAGGGGAGGGGGGAGAGGGGGATTATGTGTAGTAGCGTGTATAGCGCAAATAGCGGGGAGGTGGGGGGGGCGTTCTTAAGCTGGCCACAATAACAACACAAATAGCGCCTGGCGGTGGGGGGTGGGTAAAATTTTGTGCTCTGTGCACGCTTACACGCGACATCTACCCAAAAAGCTGACAATTAACCTAAAAAAGCTGACAACTAACCTTCAATAGTTTCATCGTCAATATTCATCCATACTTCCATTTTAGTGGCAAACTTGATTGATCTGAAAATTGACTTTCATATTATAAGATTTGATGGTTTGCTTATAGTTCCAAGTTTTTTAATCAAAGTATCGCCTCAAGTTTTTACTCATTGTTTAAATTTTGTTCAATAAACTATTCGCGTATTTGAGCAGCCCTGGCTTTAGGTTCCAAAATCAGCAGCGGAATCACCCTGGGGGGATTTGATCCACGCATCACTGTGAATATGCAGATCAGGCTGTAACCAGTTAAGCTAGTGGGACAATACTGAAGTGCTTTAGTCGAATTAAGGGGAGGTACCTGAAAAAGTGAAAATTTTAGGTTCTCCGATTCGCCTGAAATTTGCACACAATGTAGCCCCAGCGAAGGCGCATCGCAGATGTAACAAACTGGAACCAATGCTTTTGCCAATTTTTTACTAGGGACTCCAAAAAATTCAATTTTACGTGTAAATCATAGGCGTCAAAAAAAGTTTTTTGTGGTTGCAAAGCGTCCCTTTACTCGAAATTTTTGTTAACACTGACGAAGCTGATTCTTACATGATTCGATAGTCTAACATCATATCTCAACCTCCATGATCCATTTTTTCAAATTTTTGCCCATGGCCAGAGCAATGTCGTCAAATGTGAAATCACTCAAATTTGGCGGGTCCAAAAACGGCCATTTTTTTACATTTCGCCCTCGATTTTAGATTTAAAAATACATATCAAAAATCCGGATCATGCGATTTTGGCGCATACATGTGGGCTACTACTATGCCAAGTTTCAGCCTAATGGGCTCGATGTGGTTTGTGTTAGAACTGTCCAACTAAGGGCTACTTTAAGGCTTTTTCGCGTTATTTTGCCTATGTAAATACACTGACAAACGCACTGAACCAAAAGCGCACCTTCAAGCTTAATTGTTGTTATCTGAGGTAGAGGTGTCTTGGGGGAGTAACATATGTGAAAATAAGCAAAATTGGAGAACTTTGATTTTTGACCAGGGTAGCCCCCCCCTCTTCACAATGATACTTCACAAAGAAATTATTATAAATTGTAATGGACGTAATATTAGAAACGGCGCCCCCCCCCCCGGGTTCCATAGGCCAGTATCAGTGAAACTTTTGGCCAAAGTTTACAAGAAGGCTATGGCGAATGTACAGTAAAATATGGTCCGTAGAGTATTTACGACTCACATGAAGAACTCACTACAACTCAGCGTTGGCCCAGAAGCTCAAATGTTTCGATCGTTGGTCTGCACATCCAGAATGGGGTGGTTCGATAGGTAATTGCAGAGTACATGTATACTGCGTTTTGACCTAAGGTGCATGTAAGTTAACTAAAATGTGTCAGGAAACATAAAATAGTACATAGCAGAAATCTTACAAATAATTCCTGAAACTTTGTAAATGATCGGGGTCGGTGGGTACGATTGCAAGAGTGGCGTTTTCTGTCTGACACAGCTGGAATGCCTCTGAAGGTCCAACTGTTTTCCCTGTGTTTTTTATGCAAGCATAGGATAATTGAGTATACCCAGAAGGGCAACTAACTAAAATCACGTACATTTAAGGTAAATCCGTTCATTGGTTACGTTAATAATTGACTTTTTATCCAAGTTTCACAATTAAAGTTGGTAGTATCATGTACTAAACTTCTGCTAGGATTTTCTGATTTTATGCTGTTTTGAATAGTATGCGGTGTAAAACTTGAAAACAAAAAACTCTTTTGTATCAAATTCGCAAAAAAATCGCGCCATTACCTGCAGATGCGCGACTATGAATAGCTCAACGCTTGCTATTATTTTCCTGCTATACAAGACGTACAAGACAGTACAAAAGAAGTACAATGCCACACTTCGTGTAAACTTACCAATATCAATACGAAAGCGATTCAATGTGTCGAGTTGAAGGGGTAGTGCCGCGAAAGCAGTCAAGTTTGCATGCCAGTAAGACTTTTTTAGTGAAATTTTAAAAGTTTTGCTTTCTGAATTATTAAAATTTATGTATGTTATGGCAAATGTTTTTGCGAAGTTTCAGCATAATTGGTGCAGTTTACAGTTCGAAAATCGAAATTAAACTACAAATTAGGAAAAATGACGTTTTGAAATACTATTCACATTCGGTATTAATTATTCGCCTCAATTATTATCATTCTTGTTGGTTAGACTGTGTACACAAATTAAAAGCACGTATGTTGTAGTTTACATATGTACGCAAACTTTAGTGCAAATCTGCTTTAGCGCAGAAGCTATTTAGTCATCCACTTGAGCTATGAAGCTGTTATAAAACTGACAAATACTCACAGCATTCATGGTAAATAGTGGAAAATCATGCAAGTTATTTTAGAATCTAAAGAAAATCGAACCTAGATTCTATTTATTTCTTACTTGTGGCGAAATATTGTGCGTCGGTACTTGTTTCTTAGTGACCGTGAATTTCTAAACCAACAGCTTTTTTGTTCAACCTATGCTTTAGCGACACTACCGCCTTAATGCAAAACAAAATATGCTTGTAGGTTTTGAATATGAATTTTAAAGAACAATTTTTAAACTGTTTAGTCCAATCAAAACAAACCCCATAAAGTTATGTGCCCTAAGTAAAACCACCATCCTCACTGATTAGTCGTTTTCGACGCAATTGCACTGACAGTTCCAAACAGGCTTGACATTCCGTTGTAGTAATATTAGTAGTAATAGTCCTGGTAGCATTTCCTATGTCTGTGGTACCAGTGGTTTTAGCAGCATAAGCGGATGTAGACGAAATTATGGCTTTTTTGTTTTTAGGCGTTTTAGTAAGAATAGTAGACATATTAGTATTTTCAGTAGTATATGTGATAGTAGATGTAGATGTTGTCTTTGTGCTAGTGTTAGTAGTGGTTTGTATTTTTCTCGGCGCCTTGGTTTTCTTTTCCTTTTTAATTTTTTTAGCCGCGGTTTGTAGTGGGGAATAGGTAGTTGATTGGAGAAGTTTAGTAGTATTCCACTTTTTCTTCTCTTGTTTTATTTGTTCAAACGCTTGGAGCTAAATATGTAGATAATACAGCGATAACACTTGAACAAACAAGTCAAACATGTATGCATTTGTAAAGTTTTGGTAATTTAACTCTTGTATGACACCTATACTATACTCTAGTGGCACCCCTTGAATCCTATATTGATCTGTGTAAGTCAAGTTGGCTTAGAGAAATTTGTAAAAAAATTATTTTGGCATGCATGTTGGTAAAAATCAGTATGTCTACAATAACCTATATAAAAACATAGAAATTCAATACAACAGATCCCTACAACATACTATGTATCGTACAAAAAAAACAATATAAAAGTCAGTACGTTACAAATCTAAACAAAACTAAAACTTATTTAATTTACGTTGCCAAAATTTTAAAATTTTGAAGATACATACATTTAAATAATTTAAATAATTTTTTAAATAATTTAAATAATAATAATAATTTAAATCAATTTCAAATATTCAACTACTACACACATACGTAAAAATTAAGCCTACCACAGCTGCCATAGGACTGTACTTGTTGATTTTCTGGGCTTTATACGCGTTTGTGCTGCACATTGTTACAACAGGAAATGGAACAGAACCATCGTTGATGATCTGAAACAAGACTGGCAAGCGTCCTTGTCAAAGCATAAAGTCATCGTTGTCAAATAGTTATGATGCAGCATTGTGTAGAAACCTCGGTGCAGCATAAAATTTAGTGCATTCACATTTGTTGAAAACCTGTTAAAAACAGGCTTATATTTTGTAATCCAGTAGATTATTCTTGTTTCTTTTTAGTTCAAAATATTTTTCAGTTTTTAAGTTTTTTAAGTTTGATAAAAAAATTGAATTTTTGACTCTAGTCGGAAAATAGCAGCCCTTCTTCACCAAACGTTCAAAGAAAACGTCAAGAAATAAATGACAAAAAACTAAAATGATTACGTGGGTCTGATAAATGGTATCTCCCTTTTGATAATCCAGTAGTATAGTCGCAAAAACATAGAGAAAGTACATAAATGCCAGCAAAAAAATACAAAACCAAAATATTTTGCCAATGACATGCGATTTTTTACGGGCCAAATTCAATCCATGAACCGATATGTTGCCCTGATTTTCCATGTTTGTCAAATGTCTGGTCTATTCTCCAAGCATTCAGAAAACCAATCCTGAACTTGCTAAATATATGGTAGCCCACAAATGACCTATTACATACGGTTTAAAACGAAATCACTTCCCCACAGTAATTATTCTAAAATGATGAGCTATATACATTTTGAACAGTTTTCAAGCTATTAGAATCACTTATGACCTCTCAACAGCAGACTCGCTTAACACCTTGATACATTTTAAGTCTGTAATCATTAAATAAAATTGTCCCCATGTTGTTGGACCAAATGCAAGTAAACAAGCTTTAGCGAGAGGTAAAGTTGTTTCAGAAAATATATGTACCGATAGATCATACGTATATGCAATGCGCTTGACGTTAAGTTTTGATTCGAATATTGCTGAGAAGTTCAGTTTAAACAATAGTTCTCCATGAGCTTAAGGTGGCGCTCCGAATAACTTAACTGACTGTGGGCAGTAAAATTTTTTAGTCACGGAAGGTTGTTCAGCAGTAAATTAGCTTTCGTTTGATATATATAGTTTTGTTGAACTTGTTCATTGACCGGATTTTTAATATGGAAAAATCGTTGAATCGATTTTCCGAAAAATTGTGTATGGCTTTTGCTATTTTTGATAACAGTTTTCCGCAGCGAACAGGTGACTGCAACTTTGTAAAAAGTCGTTTGTGTAGGCAAACCTTTCTAAAAAAATCCCAAATTACGTTCAGCGACATTGACAAAAATACACTATTTTCGTTTTCGTTAGCTACTTTTTGGCTTCTCCAACTTTTCTCAACGGTTATTTGTGTTAAAAAATACGCTCTATTTTTTGACAATGTAGTTTGTGTGGGCAAACCTCAGGTTTTTATGATCGGCAATAGCTTTTTTTGTTTCGTGATAGCTCTCCTCCACGTCGTTTTTTTACTGTGAAATTTGACTTGAGGTTAGAAAGTATGTAGATGCAGGTGTACCATCTTTGAAAATGTTGATTTCTGTTTTTGGTGAAATGCTGCAGCGTTTTTAATATAACCAATTTTAGAAAAACTGGTATATTTTGAGCCAAAACTAAGAATTATGATATAAGATACACCTCGGCAATATAATTACCTACAGTTTAAGCTATAGATCATAAAATTTGAACAAAGTTTCGCTCAGTTATTCCGTATGAAAAATAGTTTTTTTACACGTTTCTAACCTCAGGTTTAATCTACAAAGCCCAAGCTAAAGTGGAATTTTCGAGGAATTGAAAAAGTTATCAAGTCTGTTATCAATAACTCTTCTTATTCGATGGATGGATATTACAAGGGTGGTTTTACTAAAGCATCTTTTTTACACCATGGTTTTTATATGATTTTCAGTTTTGCATGATTCAAATTTTCAAAACCATCATTGTTTTCATATGATTTGCACATAATTTCTTTACAAAAAATATGCTTGTTTGTTACTGATTTAGTGGATTTTCTTAAGGTGGCGCTCCGAATAACTTCCATACCTTTATTATCTTATAAGTCGACGTAGCTTCTAGCTAGAATGAATTTCGTTTAAGTATATTGAAGCCTGCTACAAAGCTCTGTTTCTGAGTAAGTTTCACGTGCCTGCTGCCTTGTTCTGATATTTTCTCACCGATTGAAAATTTCTATTTTCGCTAAATGCGCATAATTTTTCAAACGGCATAACTGAGCGAAACTTTGTTTAAGTTTTACGATCTATAGCTTAACTGTAGGTAACTATGTTGCCGAGGTGTATCTTTTCCTATAATTTTAATCCAATTGTTTTGGCTCTAAATACTCTAGTTTTTCTAAAATTGGTCAACTTGAAATCGCTGCAGAATTTCACCAAAAACAGAAATCAACATTTTCAAAGAAGGTATACCTGCATCTACTTATTTTCTAACTTTAAGTCAAATTTCGCAATGAAAAAACGACATGGAGGAGAGCTATCACGATTCAAAAAAGGCTGAGGTTTGCCCACACAAACGACAGTGTCAAAAAATAGAGCGTATTTTTTAATGCAAATAAACATTGAGAAAAGCTGGAGAAGCCAAAAAGTAGGTAACGAAAAATTAGCTTGAAAAATAGTGCATTTTTGTCAATATCGCTCAACGTAATTTGAATTTTTTTTACAAATGTTTGCCTACACAAACGACTTTTTAAAAAGTTGCAGTCACCTATTATCTGCGAAAAACCGTTATCAAAAGTACCAAAAGCCATATACAATTTTTCGGAAAATCGATTTGAAGATTTTGCCATATTAAAATGCAGGTCAAAAAATTAGTTTCAACAAAACTGCATGTTATGTTTATCAAACGAAAGCTAATTCACTGCTGAACAACCTTTCTTCAAGAACAAAGACCTGAAAACGTGACTGAAAACTTTTACTGCCCAAAGTCAGTTATTCGGAGCGCCACCTTAAGCGTATTTAACTGGTTTGCAAGGTTGGGTACAAAAATGAAACGTACAGATTTACTGACACAACCAAAAACAGTGGTGTGAGAATTTTTATATTCATCTCAGAGAGAGCGAGAGAGACAATCGTAATGCTCTGAGTTCAAACAGTTTCGTTTTTCCTTAGTAACAGTTTTTTCCTGTTGCGCCACAGCCACACTTTATACTTGGTTTATATAATCTGTAAATTAACACACTTACCTGACAGCATGCCTACCTTTTGTGTTGTGTGCGTGTGTTTGCTCTTAACTTTGCTGTAGTAATGTGTCGGTCATCAGACTGCGGATAACGCCATGTTATATGCACTGCACTACCTATATAATCTATTATATGCATATAATAACAGCGCATTAAATCCATCTCAAACTCAAACTGATGAAACTGAAGCTTCAAAAAAAACGGAGAAGGAATCGAACCGTCAATTTTCAGGTTAATCAGAAACTCTGCTATCGGAGCCACCGCTTCGTGACCGTCACTATAAATAACTGATATATTGAATTTATTGGGACCGTGCAGGGGAATTGTGGTTTTAGCAATGATCACTTAGCACACATTGTGACACGAGGCTTCCTTTTCACAAGAATTTTATACGTTTTAAAAAAATACTCATTTGCCAATGATTTTCTCGGGAAATCAGGTTGACACATCAAAATAAATGTTATCTCACGCTACATAGTATTTATCAGTCATCAATAGTTACAGACTTAAGTAAAGAAAGTACAAGCCGGAATAGCTTAGTTGATAGAGAGTTAGACTACAGTTCTAAAGGTACCTGGTTCGATCCCGGGTTTTGGCTCTTTTTGAAAATTCAGGCTTTATTTTTTTACTTTTAATTGGCAGTTTTTTTGCACATTTTTTTTGCACAATAGTTGCTTTTTTAACTAGTACTAAAAACAAATGTTGCTTTTTATGAGTTTTACTTTTTGTCATCCATGTAACGCTGATCTGTACTCAAATAGCTTATGAACGCAGTGTTGTTTCGAAAATTAAACTGTCTGCGTTTTATTTTCTTTGGAATATAGATACAGCAACTGAGCTACGAAACTCTTTAATCAACAGACGCGGTTTACTACTTTTAAATTAGAGCGTGTTTATCAATTTTTGTATGAGTGCATTTGGAACGGCTAAGCAGTAAATACTAAATCTGTGCAAATGAATAACAGGATTTCATATAATTTTGTCCACATAAAATGGCCGCGTTTGATATTTTCTCTGGAATTGTGACACTCAGACCTCACAATGGACGACTGTCCCTTGACATAATATGAAAAGTGTCATGCTCTTCTTGATATTTACGTACTTTTTGTTTGCAATTAGTTTTTAATGCGCAACAGGCCTGTTACATACGTATTAGTGTGTGTGTGTGTGTTTGTGTGACTGGCTGTGTCATGATTTTTGGGACATTCTAATATAAAAACGTTTACTAATATTCATTACTGCTATCAGCTGATGTTAGAGTGTGCCTTTTTTTTTGATTAAAGACTGATCTGTTTGGTTGTGTATTTTATTATCTTTCTAACTAGACGGTGCATGCCGTAAACCTAGTTAACTGGCCTAATGTTGTCAAACGTTAACCCTTCTAACTTCTCACTCACTGAACTAGTTTTGCAGTAAACTTTTACTTGTTGATTTTTATCTATTACAGCGTGGTTTTAGTTTTGTTGAAATTTCAGCAGAACAGCAGTGCTTAGTTAACTGGAGGTCCCACCGAGATCCGGTCACTGTCTTTATTGGCAGATTAATCGGTTTTGATCAGTTTTTTTGTCTTTTATTGACAATAACTTTGTCCTAATCGACAAGTTACAGCCAAACTCTTGAAGGCCGGCACCCAGATTAGCCTCTCACTGGTTCAGATTTTTCGCGCTCCCAAAGCCAAGATGGTAAGCATTATTTTTGCTGTCTAAAGCCGCTAGTCCACAACTACTGGCTGACAACAAGCATTGGCTCAGCTCGCTATTATAAACTTCCTTATCGAAATCAAAGGTTTTACTGTTTCCTTATCGAAACAGTCTGCTCTGTTGCGTCTGCTTTGTGGAAGTTTCCTTATAGAAACTCACTTTAACGGCTGCACAGCCGATTACTAATAATTTTTCCTGATTATATGGCAGACAAAACCAAAAAGCAGAACGTCGATAGGGACTTGCGAGCTATCGAGCGTCGCTTGGCGGCTTTAGAGAGTGAAAACAGTGAACTGAAGAAACTGAATGTCAGTTTGTCTAGTCAGCTTGCCCAAAGTGCTAGTCCTACTGTAGTAGATAAGAATGACGGTGCTAGACTACCGAAGTTTAGCGGTGAACCAGGAAGCATAACCTTCCAAAAATGGTGCAGACTATTTGATGCTAAGGCACTTAGTTGCAACTGGTCAGAGGACGAAAAAGAGAGAAAGCTAGTGGGTTACCTAGAGGATCCTGCGTTAGCCGAGTATGAAAATTTCACAGAAAAAGTGAAAAAGTTATATGTGCTTTTGACTTCTTCCTTGAAGGAAAAATACCAGTTTCACAATGCCGATATGTACGCTACACTACTAGACATGCGAAAACAAAAAACCAGATGAGAGCATAGCACAGTTCAGTCATGAACTGATTGAGCTGGCGAAGTGCGCTTTTGGTACCATTTCAAATGAAATCCTCGATTCACAACTCCGTCGATGAAGTAATGCGTAAAGGCCCTAGCAAATATGCAGAGGCAGTACGCGTTGCGGAACAAATATATAATGAACGCCAAGTGTATAATGAAGCTGTAAAAGCTAAATCTTACAGTTCTGCTAGTTCAGTTGCTATCTCTTCCAGAGATATTGCTAATGCTTTGTTTTCTACTCCCAATGGGGAAGCAAACTCCGTGAATCAACTGGATCAAATTCAACAGAAGTCGGGGCAGTCCAGCATTCATCGAAAAGCAACCCCAACAATCTTGATGAGCGCCTTGCCCGTTTAGAAAAAGCCCTTCTGGATCGCCCAGGAAGAGGCCGTGGATCATTTAATCAGCGGTCGCAGAGAAACCCCTCCGGTTTCGCAAACAAGGATGGTAAGCAAAACAAATGTTGCTCTCACTGTCGAAAACCGGGGCATTACAGATCCGAGTGTTTCCGATTGTCAGGAAATAGCAATGGTCAAAGCAGAGGAGGAAAATTTAACGGTGGTGGCACAAGTCGCAGAACCATTAGTATGGTGGAAACCGACGACGCTGCACAGGCCAAATGGACCAAACCAAGCAAAGAAGGGACAACCCCTATTCAGCTCCTGAACAATGCCCTGTCGGATACCATATTCTCTACTGCATTTGAGAAGGAAGGAATTATGGGCGCTGGATCATTGGCTACCCAGATCAAATGGCTGACTTTCAAAAAACGAAAAAACAGCCCTGCATTTGTAGTGGCTAGAGTACGCTGGAATAACCGGTGGAAAGAAGGAATAAGTGAAACAAAATGGGAAGCGCAAAATCGGTTGTACGCCGAACTTCTCAAAGCAGCCATAGAGTCAGTAGGTGAAGTTGCAGCGGATTGGGTAAGCGGTAAACCACCCACCAACAAGCAATGATAGCAAAAGTGCAGCTTCAAACGCTATCGATGCTTTGAACGCATATCCAGTGAACCCTGCAATAATTCAAGCTTATCAGCTTCATCGACCGAAAGAGCCAGACTTGACTAACGGCGATCCAAAGGCTAATGTCGAGAAAAGCCCAACGGACGAAGCATCAGAAACAGAACAATTCAATCGGGCTAAGTTTGCAGATTTCTGAGCTAAATCCGTCACAAAATGCAGCGATTCAAAATGCGTTGGACCACAACTGTACAGTGATACAAGGTCCGCCCGGCACTGGCAAGACATATACGGCTGCACACCTGGTAAGACAGTTGTTGGAAGAACAAACTGGTCGAATATTAATCTGCGCAGCTTCCAATTCTGCCGTTGACGCCATCACAGGCTATGTGCAGAACATATGCGGTCCTATCGGACTAGTAAGAGTCCATTCGCTAACACTAGAACCATACATAAGTGGAGATCTGTATGACGTCTCATTGTGCTCACAAATCCTGCAGAGCGACTCAGAAGAGTTCCGACAGCAGCTTCACAAGTTCAGAGAACAGTTCAAGCGCCTCGCCAAGGAAGTTATGCTTCAAGCCAAAGTGGTATGTTGTACCTGCAACACGTCCGGTAGCAAATTAGTGTCTCAGTTCAATTATTCAATTATTCCGCACTAATCCTGGATGAAGCTGCCAAAGTAATGATTCCGGAAGCCCTGATACAGTTGACGAAGTGCCAAACCAACAAAATCGTCCTTATTGGCGATCAAAAGCAGTTGCGACCAACGGTATTATCTCACGCAGCTCGTAACGAAAGATTATCACAGTCTATAATGGAATTTGCTGTTAACAACAATTTGATGGTTCAGCTGCTTTAGCAGTATCGTATGCCTCCACGAGTGGCGGGGTACAGCAACAAGCAGTTTTATTACGGAAAAATTAAAAATGCTGCGACGCACACGTTCTTTGATCAGCTACCGTCTAAAGACGCACTGATGCTGTGGGACGTGAAGTCTTTCAGTCGTCGTGAGCATTATGGAACCAGTCACTACAATGAAAAAGAAGCTTGTGCTGTTATACAAACTGTAACAGCGCTGGTGAATGTTGCCAATGTACCTGAACATTGGCATCATCACGCCTTATGCTGCTCAAGAAAGACTAATTCGGAACAAACTGAAGAAATGCAATTACTCCGACATTCAAGTTAGCAATGTGGACAGATACCAAGGTGTTGAACGAGATTTTATAATTGTCAGTTTTGTTCGAGCTGATGGTGCTAATGCATCATTTTTACAGGACAAACGACGACTTAATGTGGCACTAACGCGTGCCCGACGGGCAATGATCCTAATTGCCGACGTTCAACGCCTGTGTTCTGCAGCTGGAATTTTTGTTTCACTACGAAATTACTGCGGACAATGGGGATGCATCTGCACAGGTGATCCGTGGCAATGGTGGAAACCACGAATAAGTCCAGTAGCCAAGCCGGTTCTGGATACTGTCGCTGCTACGAAGGACAACTGTAGCGGTGAAACTGATAAACTTATAGCGCCTGCTTGCATTTCAGGCATACCAGTCAAAGGCTTACTAGACACCGGCGCCCAGATTACTCTGCTGAAGGAAACCATAGCCCAGAAGGCCAAAGTTCGGATTGTAGAGGCCAACATTGAGGCAACGGCTGTCAATGGGCAAAAGTTAGGTCTGAGAGGTTCTGCGATTGTCAACGTAATTCTCGAAAAGTACCAACAATCACACAAAGTTTATTTGATTCCAGATAGCTATAGCTACGATTTGATTATTGGACAAGATTTACTTCACTAACTGGGAGTTAAAGAATCGATACAGAATCATTAGAATATCTCCTTCGAAACAAACAGTCCCTTGGAACCAACAGTGGCAAACATTTCTCGTCTGTACACTGTAAGTCTTTGATTGATACTGTCACTATTCCACCACGTACCAGGAAGCTCCTACAGTGCCACGTTTCCATCAACTGTGGTAATTTACCTCCCAGATCGTATGTGTTTGAACCAAGTGACAAAGCCGCAAGCAGAGAAGACAAACCATTGGCTGGCAGAGGAATTATAAATGTATCTGATAGATACGTACCCGTGGAAGTCATGAACTGGACACAAAGGCCACAAAATGTCTATCGAGGAACAACTTTAGGTCATTTGGAAGAAGCTGACCAAATTGTAGAACCTGTCAGAAAATCACAGCAATTATGTGCAGTGTGTACCACAGCAGAGAATGAAAACAACGAAGCTCTTTGTCAACAATTTTAAAAAGAAGCCAAAATTGACAGCACTAACTTGACAACAGAACAACGAGACCGTTTGCTCAAAGTTTTGTATGAACATTTGGAAGCTTTCGCATTCAGTGATCATGACTTGGGCAAAGCGAAGATAACCCGACACCGAATAAATACGGGTGCACACCCGAGTATCAAACAAAGCCTGCGACGAGTGCCGCAGAAACAAAAGGAAATCATCACCGAACAGGTCAACAAAATGCTGCAGAACGGCGTCATAGAGCCATCTGAGTCGCCGTGGGCTTCACCGGTAGTGCTAGTAAAGAAGAAAGACGGCACATAAAGATTTTGCATAGACTATCGGAAACTAAATGCAGTTACAGTTCGCGATGATTTCTCGTTGCCGAGAATTGACGACATCCTTGATTCACTGCACGGGATGCAGTACTTCACATCGCTTGATCTGCGCAGTGGATACTGGCAAGTAGAACTTCAACCAGAAGATAGGCCCAAAACTGCGTTTCTGACGCATGATGGCCTTTTTCAGTTTATCGTAATGCCCTTTGGTCTCACCAACGCACCGGCAACATTCCAACGACTTATGGCATGCGTGTGGTCAGGATTGCAGTGGAAGACGTGTCTTGTTTATTTAGACGACATATTGGTAATGTCACGCAGTTTTGACGACCATTTGAAGGATTTGAGCGAAGTTCTATACCGTTTAATTGCTAATAACTTGAAGCTTAAACCATCGAAATGTAAATTCCTCAAAAAGAATGTCTTATATTTGGGTCATATAATCTCTCGCAAAGGTATAGGACCCAATCCGGCAAAAGTAGCTGACATAGTAAACGCTGAAGCTCCAAAAACAGTAGAGGAAGTCAGAAGATTTTTAGGAATGTGTGGATACTGCAGAAAATTTATTTCTAACTATCCTACAAGGGCAGCGCCTCTAAATGCTTTGTTAACCAAAGGCAAGCGGTTCCAGTGGACTGACGACTGTGAAGCATCCTTCCAGGATCTGAAGAGCTGTTTATACACAGCACCAGTGCTGGTTTTTCCCAATTTTCAGCTACCGTTTATCATCCAAGTAGATGCTAGTTCAACTGGACTGGGCGCAGTCTTGTCTCAAGTCGTTGATGGCTCAGAGCACCCCATTGCTTTTTCTAGCCGAGCCCTGATTAAAGCTGAAAGACAATACAGTACTATTGAGAGAAAGGCCCTTGCTATAATACACGGGGTCAAAGCCTTCGAAACTTATATTTACGGAAATCCTTTCACGTTAGTAACGGGTCACAAGCCGCTACAGTATATACTGGACAGGCGAAATACTTCGCCCAAAACTGGACGATGGTTTGCTGCTTTGCAAGCTTATCACAGTTTGATGACTGTTGTTTACAAAAAGGGAAAAGAAAATGCCAATGCAGATTACTTGTCAAGGCTTAACTCAGAATCGCTGTACGCCGACAAGGCCATTCAAGTTTCGGTTGCAAGCGTCAAGACAGACAAAACTCTGGCAGCTGAACAGCGAGCTGATCCTGTGCTTCGAAGTGTAATCTTATTATTGGAGAAAGGAGAACTCCCGCAGGATAAACGAGAAGCTATTGAAATTGCTAGACTGGCCGACACTTGTATGATGCGCGATAATATCCTCTGGAAAAGAGATGGACGCATAGTTATTCCGAAACAAATGAAAACATCTATACTGAACGCGGTACACGATAGTCCTTTAGGTGGACATCTGGGATTTCAGAAACGTTTTGGAAAGATCAAGCCCAATTATTTTTGGTCGGGGATGAGACGTGATGTGTACGCATACTGTCGGAGTTGCGTAAAATGCCAAACTGGTAAAAATCCCACGAAAGCGGCGAAAGAGGAACTGCTGCCACTCATAGCGAACGCACCGTTCCAAAGTGTGGTGGTGGACGTTTTGGAACTGCCTGAAACGAGTTCTGGAGACAAGTATGCAATAATTTTTGTGGATGATTTCACTAAATATGTTGAAAGCTTCGCTGTGCCAAACGAACGAGCAGAAACAGTGGCCAGACTGTTCATTGAGAACATAGTTTGTCGTCACGGGGCACCAGAACAAATTCGACACGACCAGGGTACAAATTTTATGTCTGAATTGATGAAACAGATGTGCAAGTTAACTGGAACAAGACGCGCATCCTCTACGGCCTATCACCCAGCGTCGCAAGGATTAGTTGAGCGATGGAACAGAACCGTGGAACAAATGCTAAGAACGTATGTGTCGAATAATCATGACGACTGGGATCGTTATCTACCGCATGTCACTTTTGCTTATAATACTGCTGTCCAGGAAAGCACAAAGCGTACACCGTTTGAGCTAGTATACGGACGCGATCCTATTCTTCCCTTGAATTTGGGCCTTCAAAAGTCTAAACATCGCTATGTAGACACGGATGACTTTGCTGCATGTCTGACAGCTAATGCATACTTAGCCAGAAAGCAAGCTGAAAAAACATGACGGCAGCACGAGATAGAATGAAAGCAACATATGACCGCAAGTTACACGCCCACACTTATCAAGTTGGTGACCGAGCACTGGTGTTCAATCCGACGGTTGCAGTTGGAAAAAGTCGCAAGTTGACGCACCTGTGGCGAGGTCCGTATAAGATCATCGAAATAGACGAAATTAGAAAAAACTTCAAGGTCATCTCATCACAAGGAGCCAGTACCGCAATTTGGGTTCACCATGACAGGTTAAAGCCATTTTTTGACCTGTTTCCTAGCGCAGAGAAGACTGGAAGCACAGATCCGGAAGACTCCACTCAAGTCGATGCCCCTCAACTGACGCACAACTATAACCTTAGGAACAGACAACAAGATCTTGTATTTGTGTAAAAGCAAGGTCGACACAACCTCATCGTTGTGTTGAGTTCAGCAGACAAACAGTTAAAAAAATGCCGACTTTATTGTCGAATCATCAGTTAAATGACTTTCATTGTCATGAGACAAAACCAAAATTGCAAATTTTACTACGGAGCCTTATCGCTCCAAAACCCAATAGCTTTCTCGCTTGCCTAAATTAGTAGTAAATTTTAAGTACATTTGCGTAATCAGCCTTATCGCTGACAATCCGTTATGCGAATTTACCAGACCAGCTTTATTGCTGATTCATATTGCCTAACGTTGTCACTAGCCTTATCGCTAGTTTGCTTTGTTTCAGCCGCCAGTTTATATTCCTGCAACCCACTGCTTGTCCAGATTCTACCTTCGTTCCTGTTCCCTCCATGCCAACCTTCCCAATTTCACCACAGTGGAACAGGCGTATTGGTACATCTGTCTTGATCAACATCGACAATGCCTGCGAACCGATGATCTGTTGGAGTTCCCTGCCAGTACCAACCCTGACCGAATCCATTCAGTAGCTCATAGACATCGATTTGTCGAAACTACGGCTTGGATTTTCGAATTCTCTGCCGAAGTGTACTACGCAATCCTGACCAAGCTTGCAGAGCAGGAGCCCCTTTTCCGTGAAACGCTGTTGACCCACCATGCAAATGGCGACGTCTTTTATTGTACGTCCGGCAAGAACGATTTTGTGTGGGCTACTGGTCGCACGCCGGCAAGTCACCAACGGAACGACAGTGAAACCTTTGCCGGATTCAACATCTACGGGCAGCTGTTGACTAAACTGGCCGAAGAACTGACCGCCGGAGACGTTTCGGTGAAGTGGCCACTTCCAGAGCTGCTGTC
>JASANF010009778.1:0-50107 GCA_030248245.1 Trissonchulus sp. WLG1_4
ATTTCGATTTTGTATTGCCTAAGCCTGAGCCTAAGCCTGAACCTAAGCCTAAGCCTAAGCCTGATACTAAGCCTAAGCCTAAGCCCTATACTAAGCCTAAGCCCTAAGCCTAAGCCCAAGCCCAAGCCTGAATTAAGGCCAAGTTTGAATTTGGTCAAAAATTGGACGTTTCTGGCGAATTTGGCGAATTTTTCGGCAGGAACCCGGTCAAAGAGCGTTTGTTTTGATTCCAAAAAATTGTAAACAATAATCTGACACCATTTAGGCACGATTAGAACGGAAAAACAAGAGCTTTTTTTTGCGAAACAAAAAAACAAGAGCAAAAAATTGCGAAAACGTCCCTCACTGGGGGTTCAGATTTCGGGGGCTCGTATCTCAGAAAATCCAAAAAATGAAATAGGGGTTCTTGAAGCAAAAATGCTTCCTCCAAGGTGCTCTACTCAAAAAAATAGGTCCACTATTTTTCCCTCTCCAACTGCATTTAACCCCAATTTCGGGGGGGGGGGAATTCCTATAAATAGCCACTACATTTTACGTATATATAGCCACTTTGGCCTACGTTCACTTCCAAAACCACTGAAAATGCAATTTTCAAGGGGTCATAGCTCAGAAAATCTAAATTTGTGGATAGGGGTTCCATTACAAAAAATGCTTCACTCAAGGTGCTCTACTCCAAAAAATAGGTCCACTATTTCTCCCCCTCCCAACTACACTTGATCCGATAATTCATCAGTCAGTGCATTATCGTAAACTGCGTTGCACAAAATTTACTGATAAATGATAGTTATCAGTTATGTCTTATATGAAATGCATTGGAACTAATCACTAAATTACTGATACATTTCACTGATAACTGATAAAAATTTACTAATATCTGATAATTGATAACAGATAAACTTTTGTGCAACGGGAATGGGCCCTAGACAGAAACATAGTACATACATACATACATCAAAATTAGGACAGAAAGGACAAATTGCACTAAGCAATACAAACAAGTACAAACGAAAGTACAGAACAATACAAAAAATTTTTGTTTTTTTTAATTTATGGATTTGTCATGCATTGCGCAACTTTCCAACAAATGTGGCAGCGCAATGTCGGCAACGCTTTCAAGCTTGCCACACCCACGGCAGTACATTACATGATATATGACATAACTAATAATTATCATTTATCAGTAAACTCTGTGCGGGGCAGTATCTTTTATCTGGCAGTATCATTACAACTGATAACTGATAACGAAATTGTCATTTATTAGTGTTTTATACAACGGCGCCCTGCCAATTTTCACGTTATCTGACACTTGCGACATGTGTAATTGTAAACCCTATTAACAAAGTCCTAAGTAAAGTTTCAATACTCAAACTTTTTTTATTTCACTAAGCTTTAAAAGCTCCCGATTATTTTTTTTGGATTCACCCGTCACTTTTCGCTATAATTCTCATTGATGACGTGGGTCTTGGAAGTTGCTGGCTTGTACATGTGCACATATGTACATACCTTGGAAATTTGATTGGGCAATGGGCTCTCCTTCCTGCAAGGCTCATCACGTGTGAGTGTGCGTGTGCGTTTTCAAAAATAATTTTAGCCTTAGATTAGGATTTAGGCTTAGGCTTAGGCTTAGTCCCAGTGTTATTATGGGGCTTAGTTTGGGCTTAGGCTGAGGCTTAGGCTTAGTTTTATAATTTTCAAATTTACATGTTTATGTGATGAGCCTTGCAGGAAGGAAAGGCACGTGGAAATTTGGAATAGCTCGTCAGTATATTTCTGTGAGCCGGGTGCCCGGGTTATTCATTAGTTCGCTTTTTGACAAGCTTTTATGTAGCAGCAGTGTTGAGACAAAAGTTGGAGTTGGATGCTTGGATAATGGTTTTTTAGTTAGGAATGTTGGATACGGTTTGATTTGAACTCATTTGAACTCGGCAATAATGCAAACGCTGGTTTTAATTTTTTGCCTACAAAGTTCCACGGGAAAATTTCCACTATTTTATTACAATGTTTTAAAATGTTTATATTTTTTATATGAAGACAATTACAGACTAGTAAATAAGTTTGACAAAATTGTATGAAAATTCTGATAATTTCATTACACTTCGAAGACTCATCTGTTTCCTTTATCTGGGGCCGTATTCTCAAAATTACCTGCAGGTAAAGTTAGGCTAACTTTACCCACAGGTAAAGTGAAGGTAAAGTCGTATTCTCAAACAATGAAAGAAAGAGAAAGAAAGAAAAATATATTTACTTTGAAAAGTCAGCAAACATACAAATTGTGTCATATACACTGTTAGTTTAAGCATAGTTAACAAATCAGCAAAACTTTCACACGAGTAAAAAGAAGAAGTGTATATATACGTTAAGCAACATTCTAAATCTTTTCAAAGTAGGGCGGGGAGGGCCACTGCTGGTCATCTTACACCCCGTCCTTTTAGAAACACAGACAGATCGACCTTTTTTAGCTTATTTTTGAAGCAATGAACTGACTCAGCAGAAACTACAGAGACTAACGCCAATGTGATAGCTAAGGTTACCTTTAATATGTGAGCCGGAAAAGTACTTTATCTTGTTTCTCAGCTAAAGTTAATGTATTGTGCAAAATTTTAACCTCAACCGTCCACGTTAACCTTGTTTTCAATTTTAACTTTACCTTTAACCACAGAATTAACTTTACCTTCACCTTACCTGTGGGTAAAGTTAGCCTAACTTTACCTGCAGCCTGCAGGTAATTTTGAGAATACGGCCCCTGAAAAACAGTTACAGGCTTTTTCAACTAAGCATTACCATTGCCGACTATTTACAGATGTAAAAAAACAGTGAATTTACTGTTAGGTGATTGTGCAAAGATGTGCAAAATATGATCTTTCACCAGTGAAATATTTTATGTTAAATGCAGTTAGGGGGGGGGGGGAATAGTGGACCTATTTTTAGTAGAGCACCTTGGGGGGAACCATTTTTGCTTCAAGAACCCATATTTCATTTTTCGGATTTTCTGAGACGACCCCCCGAAATCTGGGGCCGTATTCTCAAAATTACCTGCTGCAGGTAAAGTTAGGCTAACTTTACCCACAGGTAAGGTGAAGGTAAAGTTAATTCTGTGGGTAAAGGTAAAGTTACAATTAAAAACAAGGTTAACGTCGACGGTTGAGGTTAAAAATTTGCACAATACATTAACTTTAGCTGCGAAACAAGATAAAGCACTTTTCAGGACCGAATCTTAAGGGTAACCTTAGCTATCACATTGGCTTTAAGCATTGTTTGGGAATACGACTTTACCTTCACTTTATATACCTGTGGGTAAAGTTAGCCTAACTTTACCTCCAGGTTATTTTGAGAATACGGCCCCTGAAGTAAACCCTCAGTGCGGGAGGGACGCTTTCACATTATTTTCCAAAATCCTTGTTTTTTTTCCGTTCTGATCGTGTCTAAATGGTGTTAGATTATTGTTTGCAATTTTTTAGTATCAAAACAAAGGCTATTTGACCGGGTTCGAACCCGGCAGGAACGTTCCTGCCCAAAAATAGGATCAAGTGCAGTTGGGGGGGGGGGAATAGTGGACCTATTTTTTGGAGTAGAGCACCTTGAGGGAAGCATTTTTTATAATAGAACCCCTATCCACAAATTTAGATTTTCTGAGCTATGGCCCCTTGAAAATTGAATTTTCAGTGTTTTGGGAAGTGAACGTAGGCCAAAGTTCGAAGCCGAAAATGGCTATCTATAATCTTTGGTTTTGGATAGTTTTGAGTGCGTTATCATGTTTTAAGGCATCGTCTAGGCTTAGTTGGCAGGATTCTCTAGGCTAAGCTGGCAGGATTTTTTTTGAAAATTTCGATTTTTTATTGTCTAAGCCTGAGCCTAAGCCTGAACCTTAGCCTAAGCCTAAGCCTGATACTAAGCCTAAGCCTAAGCCCCATACTAAGCCCTAAGCCTAAGCCCAAGCCTAAATTAAGGCCAAGTTTGAATTTGGTCAAAACTTGGACGTTTCTGTCGAATTTGGGTAATTTTTCGGCAGGAACCCGGTCAAGGAGCCTTTGTTTTGAGTCTAAAAAAATTGTAAACAATAATCTGACACCATTTAGACACGATTAGAACAGAAACAACAAGGACTTCGGAAAAAATTTCGAAAACGTCCCTCACTGAGGGTTCAGATTTCGGGGGGGGTCATATCTCAGAAAATCCAAAAGATGAAATAGGAGTTCTTGAAGCAAAAAAGCTTCCCCCAAGGTGCTCTACTCAAAAAAATAGGTCCACTATTTCCCCCCCCCCAACTTCATTTAACCCCAAAAATTGGCCAAATTTGCCTTCCGCGGCCACCCTGGATACGCGCTTGCGTATAATTATCATTTTTTGCCTAAACATAGTGTTTTGTATTAAATTTCGTGCTTCCCCTCCATTTTTGTCTGCGCCCTCCCGCCATCCGTGACATCCAACCCCCCCTGTATGCCTAAAAATATGCCAGGGATGTGTGACGATGCGCATCGATATACAGTTTTTGTTCCATTCTAACGTCCCCAGTTATAAACAACAGAACAACAAGCATTGCACAATGTCACACACCTATCTTTCGACCCCAGTACAACAACAAGGCCTCAGGGGTAAATAAATAATTTTCCTTTCGATCAAGGTGGATCCACTTTTAGTGTGTCTTGTGTTCTGTGTTTAGATTATTCCTTTGAACGATGGGCAACGTCTGTTTTTTTCAACTGCTCGCCATTACGATTGTGATGGCTGTAGTACAAGCCGACAAAGAATCTACAGCTCATGGCGCACATTCGCCACACGACAAACGATCAGAACATTTTCACAAAGACGGCGAACATAATGCCGATTTTGATCATGAAGCTGTTTTAGGTTGGTTTAGCTTTAGGTTCAGGTTTTAAACTGTTTTTGGCTGCCAGACCACAGCCACTAATACACACTAATACACATAAATTCATTATGATTGCCTGCTGTTTGTTTTGCCACATGGCCGCTCTCAGGGGCCTTAGAAGTCTAAGTGTAGTTGGTGTGGTTCCCGAACTTTTCAGTTCTCAGTAAAGTTGATTTGATTTGTGCCAATTCCAAGTATATATATAATTTTAACAGGCAGTCGAAAAGAAGCTGATGAATTTGATCATTTGAGTCCGGAAGAATCCAAGCGGCGACTGACGATAGTGGCTAAGAAAATGGACGCCAATAAAGACGGGATTGTGGATAAGTCTGAGTTGGTCGACTGGATAGAAAGATCGTTGGTGTAAGTTCTGGGTTTTTTTTTCGCCAGGAAGTTTTAGCAAAGTGGCTAAAAGGTCCGAAATTTTTTTAGCCTATATAAAAATTTTTTAGCTACGCTTTTAAAGCATTTATTTAGCTTCAATTCACTTCAGTTTGAATTTTTTCACAAGTAACTATGCAGTGGCATACCCAGAAAAAATTTCGGAGGGGAAATACTTGGAAAGAATGGATTAAAATGCACTTTTTGCAATTTTAACGCAAAAATTCGCATTGCAAATGCCATTAAGCCACAGAGTCGCAGGGATTTGGCGGCGGACTCTTAGTATCTTATTTCGTCAGTGGCGTACCCACACCCAGAAAACAATTTCGGGGGAAAACGACTTTTCGATTTTTTGTAATGAGATAAAATGCACTTTTTAGCCATTGGAAGTTTGTAACACTTCTAAAACCGGTTTTAAAAACGTAGGATCACTAAACCACAAAGTTGCAAGAGACTAGGGGCGGCAGCCCCCAGAAAAAATTGGAGATTTTTTCAATTTTTAGGCCGAATTTGGTTAACTGGAGACGTATCAGAAATTTTTTCAGAATCAGGAAAATTAAAACAAAAGATGCGAACAGCGAACGTCACGTCATCAGACAGTATACTACACAAGTGAATGCAGCATAATATACTCGTGTAGACATGTATAAGCTGTAGTGAATTGCAGTAACAAAGAAAAGTAAGCCACACAGTTGCATGGGTCCGGGGGCGGGAGCCCCCACGAAAAATTTAGCGAATTTTATTTATTATTGGGTCAAATTTTGTCAAGTAGAGACGTATATATCAGGTATTTTTTCGGCCGGGTAATAAAAACCAAAGGGGGACCCTTGTATACATCTTGTAAAGATTCATTGGGAAAAAATTTTGGGGGAATTCCCTGCCCCTGACCCCTGGGTACGCCTTTGTATGCGGTCACGCAGCCAAAAAATGCCGAAGTTGAAACTCTTCTTCCCAATTTGTTTATAAAATGCTAGGTTGTCGTATTTTGGCGTTTTCGAACCGCATGAACCAGCAAGTGTCTGGGTTTGGTATTATAAAAGTTCCCAGGGCGAGGCCGAAACTTTTTTGATTTATTCCTAAATAACCCACGTTTGACGTGATCGGAATGACTCACCGAACGTGGTTAGCGATTTGCGAAAGTTTTTTGTATACGAAGTATTTTAACAAACTGATCCTGAAAAATTGAACAACAGAAAGATAAAATACTTGACTGGATCAGTAGTTGAATGAAACATTGTTGCAGATGGGTATATATAAATTGTAGTCACAAGGAAATTTTTTGCGTCTAATGGCAAAAAACGGTCAATTGGGGATACATAGGAAAATTTTTTGAGTTTTGGATAAAATTTGGTGAATTGGAGAGTTATCAGAAATTTTTCCTGCCGAATTTGTTTTAGTAAATTGGCTAAAACGACCAAAAAAGTTTTAGCAAACTCTCAACAATTTTCGCCAATGCTAACGTTTTGGCCCAAAAAAAACCCAGTGTAAGTTTTAAGTTCATGTAGTTCATTCTAGAGTGTTCGGCTTAGTTGTGAGTACCGCAACAATCAGACTTGTTTTTTATATAATTACCTTGGTTGGACAAACATTTGAATTAGTGGCAGCCAGCGATTATATTCATAATAAGTATGTATAAGTGGAGTATCCAAGTGGGCTTGTGCAAAGTTAGAATGAGAATACATTTTTTAAAAACAAAGAGGTGTATAGTATATAGTACATATATATATACATAATATATATTGTGTAAGTGATCCTGAAAGAATGATGAATGAAGAACGCCAGTAGCCCAGTAATCTATAAGTTGACAGGAAGACTGCGAGGTGTAGTGTGGGAGTGGGTCCTAATATGGAATCAGTTTTAGGCAACACTGCTACTGCTTAAAATAAAAAATGCTCTAACCATTAATCTATGTTAAGCATAGATTTTAGTATTCTTTTTTTCAGACAGCTCGATCAGGAAGAGGTGGATGAGCGATATGACGAGATTGACGAGGACAAGGACGGCATGATTTCCTGGCCAGAGTACCAGAAGGAAGCCTTCGGGCCGGACGGAGACGACGGGCAGCTGGATGACGAGGATAAGGTCAGAGACAGTTGTGAATAATATTCCCCCACATCTTTAATATAGTTACCGAAAAACCAGAAAGTGGCCTTACCAAAAAATCTCATACGTTCCTAGTTCAGTCAGATTGGATCAAGTTTAGTCTAAGAATTGAACTGTATTTTTCACTTCCTGTACTTGAATGAACGCTTTCGACTTTTATTGTAGCGACTAATTGAAGAAGACAAACTTTACTTCAATGCGGCCGACAGGAACACAGACGGCAAACTGAGCAAGGAGGAATTTGCTGCTTTTCAAAATCCAGAATCTCACGAGTACATGTTCCCGATCTTGGTCGACAGTACGCTCAGGGAAAAGGACAAGGATGGCGATGGGAAAATAAGTCTTTCTGAGTTTATGGGCGAACGTAAGTTTTTTATGTGGTTATTTTTTAAGCTGGAACTCAATTCAATTCAAATAAGTTTACTGCTTGTCGAGATACATATATATACATGACAAATCACAATTAGTACTGTAATGTTTTTATTTAATTTTTTGGTTAGCCATTTGTGCTGATGTTTCGAGTTATTATATACTACAGGACTCTGAGGGGAGGGGGTTCTGGGTGGTGGCCTGTTGTTGATATGTCTTCTGAGTTATCGTTACTGACGATCCGAAGCAACAGATATATAGTTGTGGGTGTTCTGGGGCGGAAGGAGAACCACAATTTGGTTTGTAATTCTGAGACAAGTCTCCGGACTGAGACCCCGTATACATTCATGATTTCGGCTGACTTGTTTAGCAATGCTGTACAAGTCATAGGTCAGGTGTACCAATTAGCATCTATTCTGATAGCTGCAAAAAATATTTTTACCTTAATGCTGACGAAACATGCATTAACCCACCGGATTAGATTCTGAAATTCTGAATATGATTTAATTTTTAGCAAGTTCCAGTCATATTGATGGGAAAAGTTTTAGTTCTACCGAAATTTCGGACGTGGGATGAATGGGGTGACATTGACGCGAAAAACATATTATTTTTGCTGCTTTTAGACGAAAAATCGGACAAAGACTGGGTCCAGCAGGAGCGTGATCGCTTCAACGACGACTATGACAAGAACAAGGATGGATTTTTGGATCGCGACGAAATGAAGGGCTGGCTGGTTCCGGATCTGCGCGATACTGCGGAGGACGAAGCCAAGCATTTGCTCAGCAACGCAGACAAGAATAAAGATGCTCAATTGTCCATGGAAGAAATAGTCAGCAATTATGACCTTTTTGTCGGCTCCGAGGCCACCAACTACGGTGAACACTTGGAAAAATTCAAACACGAAGAACTTTGAGCAGGTTTAAGTATTTTTCATTTTATATAATATTTGTTTTGTTTTTTACAATAGGTTTTTTGTTTATTTTACGTTTGGATTTTTCGACCGATAGTTGTTTTTAAAATTGTTACATTTTTTATTAATTAGTATAAGTTATATAACCAAAAAATTATCTAGCCGTTTTATTTGTGACCTGCAAATAAATATATTGAAGAAAACCTAACTAAATTACAGTTCGAATATTTCTCGTGCATCATTAGCAAGTATTTCAGTTTAATATTAGACTTTGCATATTCCGAATGATCAGTTATTATTAACTTTGTGTGGTTTTGGTTTTATTCGTTGTTTTCTTATACACAATAAAATTTGAGTTAAAAATTTTTGTTGCTAATACTAGTACAATATGTGAATGAGTTTTTTTCGTTTTTCCATATCCTGTTTTTAAACCAATCTTTTCGTAGTAGCAGGAACTTGCTAACGGTCTGTAAAATTCTATTGTGTATCGTTTTGTTACGTATGTTTGTGTATGTTTAGGATATTCAGGTTACCAGTATATTATGTCGGTATATTCATGGTTCCCGAATAGTGTTTTTTGAAAATTAGTATTAATTAACTTCTCCGGGTCCTGTATGCCACCAGTCCATTCCACGTATGCTTAATTCTAATCGGGCTAATAGTAACTATGATTCTGTCTCCTTGACTGTTGTGCTATAAGTTGTAACTTCCTCCATTTTGAAGCATAAGAATACTTGTGGTAGCTATGTTTATGGTGTCGAGTTTTTTTATTCAAAAGCTTATAATAATAATAATAATAAAGATGGTCGTTTTTGTTTTAAAAATAAAAAAGTAAGGTCAACCATAAAAAACAGTGGTTATGGTGAACGTCAATGTGTTGTTTCTCCATTCGAGATCTGCAGTTTGAGCTTATTGGTTATTGGATTTTTTATATTTATAATTTATTTTTGTTAAAAATCAAACGTAAACTTATCAACCTAAAACTAATACTTCATTTGTTTTTTGTTTATTTGCGTTTTGTGGCATATATAAGTTCCATTGAATTTTGTAATATTCTTAAACTTGATTTACGAAAGTAAATTACTTTTCCAAACCTGCTTAAATATTTTAGCCTGTGATAGGTGATGGTGTTAACACATACGATATACTTGTAATATTGTGGTGTTCATTTTACAAATTTAGTAAATTGGTCAAAAATTGTCACAAAATAAAATCAAGTGTACTATGCAGTCTTTATGTGCCTTCGGAAACAAAAAAGAAAACATTTCTGATTTTTTTAAAATGTTAGCTCTTAATTTTTTTCATGTGTATTTTAGTATCAGTTGCCATATTTCAAGATCTAAAGGGCTACAAGTTTGTTGTTTGTTACCATTGTGTACGTTACTCTGTTTTGTTTGTTTTGTGATATTGTGCCGCATTTAACTTTACATGTCTACTAATTTGGTTATGGGTTACTCCTTGCTTAAAGTATGGTCTCTGATTTTTCACAATGGATACGCTAATTTTAAACTTTTGAGAAAATGGCAAAAGACAAAATTTTGGAAATGTCTTGATGATTATGTATTGATAATTAGTCTGTAGTTTACATTGGCACTCTACTAATAGATAATACTCGACGAATTGTAGTAGATAATAATAGTTAACTTGATATTAGTGGAAAATTTCATCACAAAACATTGGCTTGCTTCAGCTTTGATATGAAATGAAACTTTCATAGGGAATATGTTCGAAATGATAATGAAAGATTTGACGTGTTTATTCCCAATACTCAGAAGTTTACGTAATGTGCAAAGTTTATTAAATGTTTCGGTTAGATGAGTATAATTGTTTATTATTTAATTATTAAAAGTGCATTTTCTGGTTTGAATTGGTTTCATATATGTGATTACTTCTTTATATATAGGTAGATTTTAGTGTGTATGTAATATATACGCTCCCAACTCCGAAGATTATTTACACAGCGATTACTAGATAGGTTACTATGATAATACTCTGTTATTATGTTCTTGATCGTTTTATGGTATTACTAGCAGCCAGCAAGTCTTTATTCTCTAGTTTACGGTCTTGTGTGTACCAGGCTCCCATGTTTTTAAAGCCAGCTATATTTTATATCTTTTTTGAGCTGAAGCCCTTTATCACAGTCAAGTTTACAAACTTGGCTATTTCTTGCAACTTATGGTTATGTATGAATTTTATCACAACTTTTCCATTTTTGCATACCTATCTATTGCTGTGAATTAATTGCCTATTAAATCCAGCCACGTATACATAATGTTCGATAAGTATATATGCATAAGCTTTGTTAGACTTTTTGAACACGTGTCCTTTAGCTAAGACAGCGTTTTTGCATAGAAATGTGCTTGCCACTAGTAGCTCAACGAATAAAATGTATTTTACATGTAATCTAGATTCAGTATTTTCATACGTGTCCTGATTTAATGCTGCATTGTTTAGCCGACTGTAACACGCAAAATATAAGCAATATACAATATAAGTAATGGGGGTTTTGAAAATCCGGGGGGGTGGGGGGTACGGGAAACTTCGCCTTCATCAAAATTCCGATTAGGTGTGACGGATTAGATAAAAGTAGAAGCCATGTTCCATTTATAGAAATTTTCTGTCCATGGCATTTTGGGACTATGGCTTGAGATAGCTAAATTTTATCTTAAGCCCTCTCCGCAGTAAATCGGCATACGTGTTAAAACTATTGCAATGCACAATGGTTCCTTGTTAGCAAACATACTATATGCTTATTTGGATAGCTTTGGTCGCGTGCTGAAATGTGGTTGCAATTGAATGCGTATTGGCATTGGTTATACATACTATTTTGGTAGAAACTAGTGTGTTATGTATTTTCATGTGCATATACATTACTGCGTACATGCTATGCATCTCCCATGTGGATCACTGGGCATGGCCTGTTGAAATGATGTAAGCAGACAACTTTACGAAATGGGATTAGCTAGATAGGTGACCAAAACGTAACTAGTGAAGCTGCACATGTCGAGATTATCTAAGCACTCAACAAGAGTAAATTACCACATGCTTACTTCGTATTTCATTAGCTGTTATTAATCTAAAATTATTATACTTTGATTTAATTTTGAAAAGGCCTTTTACGTAAACCAACATTGATAATCTATATATATATATATATATATATATATATATATATATATATATATATATATATATATATATATATATATATATATATATATATATATATATATACCTAGAGCTAGATCTTACTTAACTTCGAGGCGCCGACCAGTTATAATATAAGATGCATTTTAATTTTTTAAGCCGTTAGCGGAATATTCTTGGAAGTCTATTTCTGGAAATTTTCGACATTTCAAATGTTTAGTGGCTCCTTATAAAAGGTTTTTTAGAAGTCTAATCCTATCTCAATTCTAAAGATGATTCTGGTTCATACTCTTCTGAGGCCCGGTTTTACCTTATATCCTTTCACACTCACCAATTTGATAGAGCAAGGCATTTAACGACTTTGAAAAAATAGAACGAAAATAAGGTACCGGTATTAACTGGGTAACAATTGTCTTAACCACGCCAAAGCGACAAAGCCGGGTGTAGTGCCAAACAAGCTATAGTGCTGAGGGAGAAGTGGTTACATTGCGAAGCCTGAGTGTCAATATTCCAGAGGAAATATTAAACGCGGCCAAATCTTGTGGATCAAATGATTTCAAACAATTTCTGAACACATTATCTGCTGAGTAGCTTCAAACCAAACCCCCAACGCAAAGCCTTTGAAAGAGCAAAAATAACGAAAGTTTAACACGCTTTTGGAGGAAAAGACTTTAGTCCAAAATAGTACTTTTAAAAATAACTTTCACCGAGATTTGAACTAGGATGACTGGATTATAAATCCAGAGTGCTAACCAATAACCATTACACTTTGGGACCACTGGAACTGTCTTGTTAAGTTCGACTGATGTAAGTTCTTCGTCAAGCGTAGTGTAAATTATGAAGTACTATTTTAAACAAAGACTGTTCGTATTCGTTTGATATTCGATAAAGTTGCTGCAAAGTCAACAACATCAACTCAGTCCAGTAGGTATGCATTTTTAAAAGCAAAACCACTTGCACGTTTGCACGACATTTTTCACTTATCGTAATCACCGTGATTTTGTTGGTTTGATAAAAGTAAAAATGCAGTTAACACATCTGTTAGCCCGGTTGGCTCAGTTGGTAGTGCGTTACGCATCTACAGAGCATCTGTTTGCAGATCAGACTATTGGCAGTTCGATTCTGTCCCGGAGATGCATAATTTTGCAATCTGCGGGAGTTCTAGCCGCAAAAAGTTCAGCTGTGTTGGTGTTTGTGCCTGTACTGCACAAGGTACCTGCACTTCTAGTGTTGTTAAGTAACACCAAGGTAACACTAGAAATTCGATCTACCCGAATTAACGTACATAGGAAATTGAGATTCTGAATATAATGTACTCTTAATATAATATATACGAGGCCCCTGAGGGGGCCGCGTAAAAAGAACAGAACACAGTACACGATAATATATTTACTTTTGCACAGCATGGTATAGCACGTAGCAAGTATTATTATATGAATATGTATGTATATAATAATATATATTGTGTGGAACCCCATGTTGTGGTCGGGCAACGGTCAGTGTGGTCCACTCGACAGCTAATGCGGCTCTCCACTTTCCACTGAAATCTACAGCAAACTGAAACAAACAGGCATTACACAAAACAAATGCTCCTAACAACAACACCTAATGAGGTTTTGCGTGAATTACAACCTTCAGAATATTATGTTCAAGACTAGAGTTAGCTTTGCCTGTTAGCTAGACTAGAGTTAGCCTGCCTGATTGCGAATTTTAGAATTCAGAGAGAGAATTGCGCAGAAAGGGCCGTGTTAAGAACGTTGTCTGCGTCAATCATGATATCGGATTTTTCCGTTGGCGTTACAATGCTTTATCTCACGAGTGGAACATGTTTAAGACTGTTAGGTTTAGATATTTGATACCTAAGTCCCTCCCTACCTCATATACTTTGACAGGAATTGCAGGGGATAGGATTGGTGTTAGTATTTATGATTTAATAGAATCCATAAGTATCGATGCGGTCCAGGGCTCGTTTCCACATTCCAGAGTCGATACGATCGAGCGCCCGTTTATCGAAACCGAAACCGCCGTGGCTGATTCTGTCGAAAGCTCGTTTTTTCCACATCCCAGAGTCGATACGATCGAGTGCCCGTTTGTCGAAACCGAAGCCGCCGTGGCTGATTCGGTCGAAAGCCCGTTTTTCCGGCCAGTTTAGTCGGTAAAGCGCTGCTCGCTTGAAGGGCGCGAAACCGGCGTCGATCCGGTCGAAACTCCGTTTGGCCCGCGCTGCCCCCTCATCTCCCATTGCATCCGAGGACGACTGAAACATTATCCAGATGGGTTTTGCAAAAAAAGCAAAACTTGGGCCATTCTAGATCAGATTACGTAAAACCAAGAGTACATAATAGCTTCTCACTCTACATATATAGAAGAAGAGTGAGACACTCTCCAGCCTGCCTGTGTTCTAGCACAGGCAGGTGCGCTGGTCGTTTTCAGGCTACATGTTGACATTCTATGCAACATGTGACTGGCCAATCAGCGCGTAGATTCCCTGCGTAACACACTTTAGTATATAATCGCTGATGCGTTGATACTTGATAAGCATTAAGATACTGATAAAAGCTTACTGACTCATTATTTATTCATAGTCTGCTTGCAAAAACATTAAAAAAGGTTTGCAAATACCTCTAGGGATATTTTGGCGAACTTTCAGCGAAATTGATTGAGAAACTTTTGAGATATAAACTTTTCTGAATTTCTTCAAAGTTTCTCGATCAATTTCGCTGAAAGTTTGCCAAAATATCCCGAAAGGTATTTGCAAACCTTTTTTAATGTTTTTACATGCAGACTATGAATAAATAATGATTTATTAACCTTTATTCCTATCCCGTTTTATGATTGGAGCACGTGTACAGGCGTCTGCCAATCAGAGAATAGAAGCTCGCTTCTGATTGGCCAGTCACATGTTGCATAGAATGTCAACATGTAGCCTGAAAACGACCAGCGCATCTGCCTGTGCTAGAACACAGGCAGGCTGGAGAGTGTCTCACTCTTCTTCTATAAAGAGTGAGACGTTATTATGTACTCTTGGTAAAACCAAGAGTACATAATAGCGTCTCACTCTATATAGAAGAAGAGTGAGACACTCTCCAGCCTGCCTGTGTTCTAGCACAGGCAGATGCGCTAGTCGTTTTCAGGCTACATGTTGACATTCTATGCAACATGTGACTGGCCAATCAGCGCGTAGATTCCCTGCGTAACACACTTTAGTATATAATCGCTGATGCGTTGATAAGCATTAAGATAGAGTTAAAAGCTTAATAACTCATTATTTATTCATAGTCTGCTTGCAAAAACATTAAAAAAGGTTTGCAAATACCTCTAGGGATATTTTGGCAAACTTTCAGCGAAATTGATTGAGAAACTTTTGAGATATAAACTTTTATGAATTTCTTCAAATTTTCTCAATCAATTTCGCTGAAAGTTTGCCAAAATATCCCCAAAGGTATTTGCAAACCTTTTTTAATGTTTTTACAAGCAGACTATGAATAAATAATGAGTTATTAGCCTTTATCCCTATCCCGTTTTATGATTGGAGCACGTGCACAGGCGTCGGCCAATCAGAGAATAGAAGCTCGCTTCTGATTGGCCAGTCACATGTTGCATAGAATGTCAACATGTAGCCTGAAAACGACCAGCGCATCTGCCTGTGCTATAACACAGGCAGGCTGGAGAGTGTCTCACTCTTCTTCTATATAGAGTGAGAAGCTATTATGTACTCTTGGTAAAACTGTATTTTGTTTTGCTTACAAAAGTTTGCAACATACACCAGCTACGTCACTTCACAACGAAACTTGCAGGGTAGGACTCGAGTAGCCTATGGTGTATGACCTAGGGGTTAGGATGACCCCTGGTTCTTTGCTAAACATTTTATTTTTAACCTGTCAACCTACACTTTTTAAGATGGCTTCGCGAAAAAACCTATTGCTCGATTCATACTTATCTATCTACTGCCGCATATTTTTTTAATTTTTTCTTTTATTGTACTTTTTTATTTTTTGCATAACTTGTCTCACCACATTGAGCATGAGCAGTAGCGCGAGCACTGTGAGGGACATGGCGACACAGTGGCTGGCGGGGAAAGTGACCTGGCTGAACAAGGATGGACGGGCCATGAGGGTTGATTGACTGGCACTGGCGGACGAGACACGTAGACCCAATGGAAAATAAGGCTGCAACAGGGAACACTACAGTGAAACTCACAGCCGCATTACCGTTCAGCCGGCAGAGAGGAAATCTTACAGTTGATAATCATACATGTAGTTGGGGGGGATGGGGGAGAAGACCCCCCCCAAAATTCGGTCCCGGGGGAGGGAGGGGGGGTCCCGTCAGGGAGAAAAGAGGGGGGAGGGTCCCGGCGGGAGTAGAATTTTGGCCAAAATTTGAAAAAATCGGCCTTTTTTGGTGAAATTTATGCGATTTTTACCAAAATATTCGCCAAAAATTTTCAAAATCGGTGTTTTTTTGGTCAAAAAACGTAAAATTTTCGTCATTTTTGCGAGGGAGGGGGGGTCAAAAATGAGTTGACGCAGGGGAGGGGGGGTCCCACCAGAGGGGGGAGGGGTTCCCAAAATTTTGGTGCTGTTACATGTATGTTGATAATGATGATGATGACAAAATAATGATTTGTGAAATACAGTGGAATTGAACTATTAGACTGGGTAAAGATACTATATAAAGATAACCACTACATTGAATTAAGTTCATTTAAACCAAAAGTACATAATAGTGTGAGTACTGAGTGGTTATAGATAAGCATGGGCACGGTTAGTAAAATCATTAACCGGTTAACCGATATTTCGGTTAATGCACTAACCGGTTAACCGGCGGTTAACCGGTTAACCGGTTAACCGATAATCGGTTAACCGGTTAACCGATAACCATTCAAATTTAACTAACGTTAACTTAATGATTATTGGTTATGCAATGGCTATTTATAGACATAAGTTTAATACGACTTAACTGATGACTATAAAACATGACTGAAACGTTGAATCTCTGTGTGGAGAAACAACACACGGTCAAAATTAAAGGTTAATCACCTTTAGAACGGTTAACCGGTTAACCGATTAACCGATTTTTTTCGGTTAACCGGTTAACCGATCGGTTTCGGTTAACCGTTCGGTTAATTTCATTAACCGGTTAACCGAAAAATTTTCGGTTAACCGGTTAACCGTCGGTTAACCGATAACCGTGCCCATGCCTAGTTATAGAGTGAGACACTAATTATTCTGCCTGAAGGCGGAATTATCGTTGGGTCTCATAAGACCCAAAATAATTGCCTCTCCAAAGGGTCACATTCCCATGTATCACGACTTTTACTACCCCCCAGAAATAGAAATAGCGGCAACCTGGTAATTCACCCCTCGTTATCTTGGCAGACTAGTTTTTCACCTATACACCTCCCTCGTACTAAATTAGCGGCAAGCCTACATTTTCCACCCCTCGTTATCTTGACAGACTATGTTAGTACCTTTACACCCCCCTCAGACAGATTTAGCGGCACTTAAATTTCTACCCCTTGACATCTAGAGAGACTTTTTTGTACCCTTACGTCCTAGGTCTTCGTGCGCCTCTCATACGTATGGTAAAGTATAAATAAAAATACGTCCTGTACATCACTTCTCCATCACTTCAGAAACAGAATTGTTGAGCCCACCCCTCCCCCCCCCGCTGTCAATCGGCTATTAGCGCTATAGCCACTATTTGACTAGGAATAGCCGCTATAGCCTGGCTATAGCTCGGCTATAGCCGTTTCACAGAATCGATGACCCCCCGCTGTCAATCGGCTATTAGCGCTATAGCCATTATTTGACTAGGAATAGCCGGTATAGCCCGGCTATAGCTCGGCTATAGCCATTGCACAGAATTAATGAGCCCGCGCTGGCAATCGGCTATTAGCGCTATAGCCGCGTTTTGACTAGGAATAGCCGTTATAGCCGTCTCTACTTGATTTCAAAAATAGCCATAGTCTGGCTATAGCCACGATTCTTCAGTCAAAACTTGGCCATTTGAAAATCGCCAAAATAGCCGCGGCGAGCTATATCTATGGCGAATCAGCACAAGTGGAAAAATAGCCACTGCTGGCAGCAGCTATAGCCAGCTATTTCAGACCAAACAGTGTATTTGTAACGGCTATTGGCGGCTATAGCCAAATCGCCACTTCTAGGGGGTCTCTACTTGATTTTAAAAATAGCCATAGTCTGGCTATAGCCACGTTTCTTCAGTCAAAACTTGGCCATTTGAAAATCGCCAAAATAGCCGCGGCGAGCTATATCTGTGGCGAATCAGCACAAGTGGAAAAATAGCCACTGCTGGCAGCAGCTATAGCCGGCTATTTCAGACCAAACAGTGTATTTGTAACGGCTATTGGCGGCTATAGCCGAATCGCCACTTCTAGGGGGTCTCTACTTGATTTCAAAAATAGCCATAGTCTGGCTATAGCCACGTTTCTTCAGTCAAAACTTGGCCATTTGAAAATCGCTAAAATAGCCACGGCGAGCTATAGCCGCGGCGAAACAGTCTAATCGGCAATATGTGCTAAAAATCGCCACAGCTATTGCCGGCTATTTTAGACAAATCCGTGTATGATAATTGGCTATAGCCGAATCGCCGTTTCTCCGAGGCATCTAAAAAACCGTGATACATGGGAAACTTACCCTCCAAAGCCAGACCGTCTCATTTTATAAAACGTCTCATTTTATCAAATATCGTCTCATTTTATCAAATATTAATCCCTTAAGTACCTTCGTGTCCGCTCTAGCCCAATAGAGTTTAGTTTAGAGTCCAGAGTGTAAGTTGTCATAAATGGGGGTGTCAGTATTTTAAATTTACATTTTTAATTACGACATTATAAAATTATATATAAGTCAAATGCACGAGAATTTGTTTCAGTTGTTGAATCATTTAATTATTTATGTGGTAGGATTTTGAAGTTTACGTTTGTGATGCCCCCTTGGCCACAAAAACTAGAAATATTGATGTGGTGTGGGTGTCTGAACAGGGGGGAAATTGTACCCAGATTTGTACCCAGTGCAAAAAATACAAGAAAAGTGTAAGTACACTACCTTGCTGGTATCAAGAGTACATAATAGTGTCTCACTCTTTATAGAAAGAGTACTCTTTATAGTGTCTTCACTCTTCTATAAAGAGTGAGACACTATTATGTACTCTTGCTGGTATACATAAGTCATAAATCAGTATTAAAATCAGCATAAATCTACAGTAACTGTATGTACTAAAGGTAACTAGGGTTTATTAAAAACAGTAAGGTTCATTGTTTTGTTTGCCTCTACTGTTAACACTAATTTTGGTCACCTTGCACACAAAGGGTATGCCGCCGTTTTATAAAGTGAGACGGCATTTTATAAAATGAGACAGCTCCATAATCAGACAAAATTTTGGCCGCGGATTAAGATTTTATGAAATGAGACGTTTTATATAATGGGACCGAATCGGAATTATTAGAGTTATAAAGTTCTATGAATTGCGTGCAAGGCAATTTGGTACGTATTATTGCCATATGCTTATCACTATGCTAGTTTATAGACGCAAGCGTGCTCCAACCGTGGGGGGTATGACTGCCATGAAGAAGTACAGAAAGCAAGCTGAACTCCAAAACTAGTTACAGTAATGGGATCAACCCATAGCGAACCATAAGTTTGACAATAATAAACTGCTGCCCCCACCTGGTTTGGAATTGTTTAGTTTTGCTGCATGTGTCCCCCCCCCCTCGGCTGAAACTTTGTTTTGTCTGGCAGCGATCTGATTGGCGCTTGGCATTTAGCCACAGCCAATCAGCGTTTAATAGTAAATACAAAACACAAACATATTTTTCGACGTAAAAATGAAGCACATCCTCTACGTGGATTTGATTTGTCAGAGACATATGACATAATCAATAAACAGTTTGTTTTAATTTAAAGCAAAGTTTTGAAGATTTTAATTAAATGCCACTTTTGTAGCAGTGGCTGATTCAAGGTTGTCAGACTTGGAAAGTGATTGGTGCAGTTGTTAGTGCGGTTGGCTGAGAAACTTTAAGTAGCCGGGTCGATTCTCAGCCATGCATTACCTATGCATCTGAGTTTCGCAAAAATTTTACATTTAATAATTTTAGTTTGCTGACTACCAATATAACTCTCTACGCAGGAATTTTACTCCTTTTAGGAGTCTACTTGTTTGTATTTACTTTTGGTAAACTCATACCTAAGTTAAACACACAATTTCGAAAGCAAATCCATAAATAACAGATGGAAAACAGAAATTTTAATAATTCACCACAACTATAAACAAGATCTCTACACTCTTTCAATCAACAACTTGGTGGCGAAACTACAAATTATTTCACGTTTGGTGCTATTTCTCCGCTTTTGGTTATCGAATTTGATCCGTCCAGATTGATGTAATTATACGCGTTCAATACTCGCGATTTGAAAGCTTTGAGTTGAAACTGTAGCGATATTTTAATGCTTTGAAAATGCGCACCACAACCGTACGTAGGGCATTAGCGTTTTCTAAAGAAATAATTTTTGAAAGACGCTGTGATGTTTCACAAAAACAATGGCATCAAATTAGTCTTACGATGCTTTAAACTTGAACAGTGAGAGTTATTATTGTTCCTTCTAGAGAAGGAACCTTTGTTATCGGATTTTACTCCGATAACAGAAATACGTAAATGTATGCGCAGCCTGGCCTATGATTTGTGTGTAATCCTAGCCCCCAGACGACCTGCTCTATTTTTCCCACATGGGGGGTGCCGGTGCAATTCAAAGTAAAAGTGAACGTAAAAAACTGCTGAGTTAGATCGCAGTCAGCCACGGTAAAAATCTAAAAATAAAAAAAGCAAACAATTAACTTTACCACAAAAAATTCCATAATTTATTTGTTCTTTAAATATTTCTTCATTTTGTATTTGCGAGCCCCCCCTGTTTCTATCTAATATTTTTAATACAGATAATTGGCATATAATGAAGCCGATGGCCAATGAAAATCAATATGCAAATGAGAAAAATTATTTGACCAATCAATTTGCAGTCATAGGCAGGCCTTTTTCATTTTGCTGTTTTTCATTGGCTAGTGCTCAGACAGGAAGCACTAATATGCAAATTAGCAGTTGTCTGGCCGGTCAGCTCAGTCAGTCATAATACGACGACCAGTGTGCACTCCATAAGTTCAAGAAGCCAGTTGGTCGTCGGCTGGCGGGTCTCGCCTCACGGTTGCTGAATGCTGACGATACCACCGCCTCGCTGCTCGAGTCGCTATAACGCTCAGCAGTCGCTTTACCTTCATCATCATCATGGAAGAAAACGGGAGTGGCAGGATGCCAGAAGAGACCATGGACGAAACCAACAGCTTTGAACAATCAGCAAAGCGAACAGCATGCATTACCTACCCCAAATGCCCTTTTCAGGGCAAATGATTGATTTATCGCATAACAGATAGGTATAATGTGGTGTCGTTGGTCTGCTTGTTCAAGGAACTACGAACTACAATGTACGGGCCTAGTCGTCTCTCTGTACACAGAGTCGTTGACAGGGCGCATGCCAGGATGGAAATATATAATGTCGAAGTAGAAACCAACACTGTTCTGCTGTTCAACTTGTATGTCTAAAATGTACCTAGGTATGAACCCAACTAAAGTATGAATCGACCCGTAGGCTCGATTCATACTTTAATCCGTATGTCCGGTCAGGACTATTTTGCGCTCCGCGTTGGACGCAAGGCCCAAGGCATAATAGGGAGAGTGTAGTACCCTTCCTGTTAATTACCTACTATTGGTAAGAAATATAATATCGGGTTTTTGTGGCAACTTGCCTAGGCCGTGAAACAAAAGATTACTGAATACTACGTAGAGTTATATTTACGTTTGTGACATGGCGCTAAAGAATTCTGATTTGCGCACCGCACACACAAACTTGGACTACAGTCAACACAAACCTAGACTCAAAGCAACAGCGAACAGTGGAGTAGCGGACAACCACAAACTTGGACTACGGTCAACGCATTCCTAGACTCTAAGCAACAGCGGACAAAGACAATCTTGGACTACAGTCAACACAAACAAACCTAGACTCAAAGCAACAGCGGACAACCACAAGCATGGGCCATGGACTACAGGCAACGCCAACCTAGACTCGAAGCAACAGCGGACAACCACAAACTTGGATTACAGGCAACGCCAACCTAGACTCAAAGCAACAGCGGACGAACGTAGACTACAGGCAACGCCATCCTAGACTTGAAGCAACAGCGGACAACCACAAACTTAGACTACAGTCAACGCAAAGCTAAAGTCTGACCGAAAATTGCTGAACCCTGAGACAAAACAGATGGCGTGATTTTTACGACTACTCATTGTACTCTTGATGCTTGCAATTCGTTCTTTTCGTAATCAAATGGCGTGTTTTTTTATCTCAGGGTCCGGAATTTCTTGGTCAGACTTTAGACTCAAAGCAACAGCGGACCGGCTTAGACGACAGGACACCAAAACCAACTCAAGCTTAGACTCAAAGCAACAGCGGACAAACATAAACTAGTAGTACAGGCAACGCAAACCTAGACTCAAAGCAACAGCGGACGAACTTAGACTGCTAGTAACACAAACCTAGACTCAAAACAACAGCGAGACAACAGGCGACACACAAAACTAAACTCAAACCAACAGCGAGCCAACTAGGACCCAATTCTCAAACCAAGAGCAACTTATACTAAGGGCAACACAGACCTTGACTCAAAGCAACAACGAGCCAACTAAGATCCTATTCTCAAACCAAGAGCAACGTAGACTAAAGGCAACACGAACCTAGACTCAAAGCAACGGCAACACAAACCTACACTCAAAACAACAGCGAGACAACAGGCGACATACAAACCTAAACTTAAACCAACAGCGAGCCAACTAAGTTCCTATTCTCAAATCTCAAACCAACAGCACCTTAAACTACAAGCAACACAAACCTAGACTCAAAGGGTGGAATGCATAAAGGCAGTACGTTAAAACTAGTCTAAGGCGTTCTATTCAAGTAAATTAGAACATCGTCACGAAAACTTCTACATGCATTACATAGGTTAGAACGTTGCCCTTACACTGCGTTTAGCAAGACTGAGCTAAGACTGCCTTTATGCATTCCACCGAAAGCAACACCAACATAGACTCAACCAACAGAGATCCAACTAAAACCCTACTATCAAATCTCAAACCAACAGCAACTTAGACTACAGGCAAGACCATCATAGACTAAAAGCAAGACAAACCTAAACTCAAAGCAAACGCTGTGCTAGACCACAAGCAACTGACAAACGTGGACACAAAGCAACAGTCAGCAAACTAAGACCCTATTCTCGCACTACCAGCACAAAATCGGTGGTGTCTTGATTTCAGGGGGGTACCCCACCAAACCCTCGTTTCAACACACCGCCAGCTCACCACAGAGAGCTCATGCTGGTAGTGTGCTGAAATGAGGGGGGTACGCCCCTGAAATCAAGGCGTAACACGGCTATTTCGGCCGAAGCATCGGCCCGATTTATTGAAGCAAAATGTAAGTATATAGTTGTTGACGTTGCCCGCAGCTAAATTTGTTCTAACTAATAATTACCTAATTATAATTAAAACTTACTAATAATTAACATTATTAGTCCTATAATTCATTGTTACTTATGTTCGCGTTGAAATTTTTCGATCAATCCAAAATTTTTTATGACCAACATTTTTAACTGGGAAGATTAAGTAGGTTTCGATAAATGAGGCTCTAGTGAGGGAGCGGAGTTTCACCCTATCCTTTCGAACTACTGGCAATTGAAAATCTGGAGTGTCTCAATTTCGGACTTTTACGGAAGAGTCATCGTACTCTCCAGTCTCCAGTCTCCATTATATAGGTTCTCAGGAGTCATAAAAATATGAACATCTCTGGGGAGGAACCCTGCCCCCTTTTAGGGGCAACTTGTTTATTTTTCATGAATTTTCGTAAAACAGATTTCTTAAAACATCTTAAACAGCGCCATGTAAAAAACACATAGTATAGGCAAATCAATGATCATAATAATACCCAAAGGCCGGGATTCATGAAAAGTGTTTTTCATTTAGACTATACCCAAAATAATCGTCTGATTAAATATTAATATTAAATAAAATATCGTACTGAAAACTTCAGTTGATAACTCAAGCCAGAATTCTGCAGTTTTTATGTTCTGATTTTTGAGTCTACCCATTTTCCAGCTGACTAAGCGCTGCCCAACTGAATTACTAGCCTTGACTGACATGAGGAAGTTTTATTAGAAAGGATTATAGGTAGCACTAAAACATTTAAATTAAAAACGATCAGTGACTAATAAGTTCGATAATTACCGGGTCTGCTTGTGCAAATATAATAAAAACCACAAATATTGTGGATTTTACAAAAAAGTCGAAAAGATGCCAAAATTGTTCTCCTAAATTGTCCCCATTTAAAGTAGCGTAGATCCTGGCTTGCACTTACGCAAACTTAAATTTTTTCTCATGAGCCAGTAATTTCAGTTTAAGTGCATTGACTGACTCCTGCATGCATAGCCGCTGAGGTGGCCACGTAAAAATTACTTTATAGAATCAGAATAGGTAGGACAGACTCAGTCAAAATTGATGGACAAACGGATGGTCTTAAAGATAATTTAGTTATGTTATACATTATAGAGATATATGCAGATATATAATTGTCTTACGCGTGAACATAAACAGAAATACTATTGCTAACACTGATGAACGCGTCACAACTCACAAGTCACAACGACTTCATGATAAATGTTTATCATACTTGCAAAAATAATTCAAGAGAAGACTCGCTTCTGAAACTTGGTTGAGAAAAATTGAAAAAAGGTAATTTAGCCAACAATAAGTAGTCAAATTTTGAAGTTTTTTTGAATAAATTTGAGTTTCCAATTAGGTGGGCTAGAGCTAGACGTCAGACGCTAGACAAATTTTGCGCTGAAGTAAACATTTGTCTGGGTTTTTGCGCTTTGTTGTTGCCAAATGCTTATCATGCCATATTAAACTTTTTTCCAATCGGTCTATACGGCCCGGACAGGACCGCAAACGTAACCCTCACCAGACATCTGGACATAAACGACTACATATTTCTACCGACCATTAGGGTATTCATACTTACAGCCGTATGTTCGTTCAGCCGGCAAAATTACGAAATAAGCAGGCCATTAGTATATAGTGTTCAAGATCAGATTGTGGCCTGTGGGGCGATTATTTTGTACTTTTTACTGCTGAAGGTATATACGGGTGTCTGTAAGCAATAATCGACACATAGCTAAAGCAGGAAAGTTTAGAATTTTTATCTATGTCACTCTTGTTACTGAATTCTTACCTATTCATTTACTGGAAAAACTTTTGGTTAACTTGTAGAAAATTGAAGGTTTATCAGTGCTGTCGAATGCAAATTCAGCATTAGAGCCGATCTACAAGTCAGAACGAGCATCAGTTGAACGAACACAATATTACAATAGTGAATAAAGCAGTACTTTCATGCTTTATGGTTGGTACAAAAATGATGTCTCCAAATTACAAGCTCTACAAATTGCTGTTAATCTTGTCTTTGGGTTAAAATTAGCTATTCTATTATTTAATATTCCGTTTTGGCGTCATTTCCCACGCTGTTGTCAGCAACAGGAGCAGAGTCCGAATCAGATTAATTAGGTATTCTAAATTAACATTTCTGAACAATCACACTAAGACTTGATTCTTAATAAATGCCCCCGGCGTAATTAGCATAGCCGCAGTAAAATATGTCCAATACTACATACTTACCCACTAGGGGGCAGGGCTATCACTTTGTATTTGATATTAATGTATAGAACCTGCTGAGGGAGTACAATAACTTCTCAGAACCCTGGGTTTTGTACCATACCTGGTGAACACTAAATCATGTGCGGATGACAATTTTCACAGTGCGAGCCTAGTAAAATACTCGTTCTCAAGTTTGTGATAGCTTAATTATCATTTACAGTGCTCTGTAAGTTATTACATGGTGGCAGCTAGCCTGTCATGTATGCACATGACCATAATTGACGAAACTGCGGTTGCAGCCGATTTATATTGCAGAGCTAAAGGTATATATACAGTTTATAACTGTACAAATTATCTATGTTCCAGTGATTGCTATTTACCCTTCTTAGATTTAGCTCTCTTTTAGTGTATGTAAATGTAGCTAAACTGTCGTGAAAATAATAAATAGCTTTGAGTCTTACAAGTGACATTATGATGCTATTTATTAAGTGCAAAAACAGTTGCAATTTTCAAAGACTAAAAACCACTATTTCTTAAATAAAATAACAAGTATGAATAAAAAACAAGCACATATGTCTTAGCCGCTTGCAAGCCAAACTGAAAAAGATCAGAGCGTGTCAAGACTCAAGAGCTAAATTCAAATGAAAATGAGCAAGTCAAAGGGAACTATTCATAACCTATTCCACCAAAAGTGCATAATATGAAGAGTCTGATACTTTCCCTATCCTACATAGCTAATAGCCCGAAACGATGCTCTAGCAGAAAGAGCGCTTTAAAGTTTTGATTTCAGGGGTACCTTTTCGTTTCAGCACACTGCCAACTCAAACTGGGTGAGGGGGCAGGGGTGGACGCGGGTCGAAACTTTCGACCCGCGACCCAACCCAACCCAACCCCGCGGCTCGACACTCGTGGGTAACCCGCGACCCAACCCGCGCCGTAAAACCCGACCCGCGACCCACTTTGACCCACCACTACAACCATAACGTACATTATACAGGGGCGTGTAGCTAGGATTTGAAAAGAGGGGTCACACCTTGTCCCCTTTTTTGCTCACTTGTTTAAACTCACTATTGCGGGGTCTGAGGGCCTCAGCTCCCAGAATCCAATTATTTTTACACTTATTGGCAAAGTGGCTTACATAACAAAATGTAAATTTGATCACTTAAATTAAATAAACTAACTGTTGCGAGGGTCTAGGGGCGGCAGCCCTCAGAAAAAAATGGAGGTTTATTCAAATTTTGGACAAATTTGGTCAACTGGAGACGTAATCAAAAAATTTTCCGACAGGTAAATTAAAAACAAAAGGTGGGAACATCATATCAGACTGTATATTACAGAAGTAAATGCAGCATAATGTAACTCTAGTAGACATGCATATATAAGCTTTCATGAAACTTAATAACAAGGAATAGTAAGCCACAGAGTTTGCAGGGGTCTGAGGGCGGCAGCCACCAGGAAAAAACATTTTAGAATTTTTTAATTTTTGGGCCAACGTTTGTCAATTGGAGACGTATCAGAAATTTTTTTGGCCGAATTATAAAAACCAAGGGGGGACCCTTGTCGACAATTTCTTCAGGTTCCAGTTTTCGCGGGTCGGAAAAATTTTTTTCGACCCGCGCAGCCTGAAGTGGGTACCCGCGGGTCGACCCACGGCTCAAATTTTCCGACCCAACCCAACCCAACCCGCGGGTACCCGGGGGTACCCGCGGGTACCCACGACCCGCGTCCACCCCTGTGAGGGGGTATTTAACTATGGCAGAAAAGTGTGTTTAAAAACACTTAACTGAGTTCAGAATACACAGCTAAAGTTTATGGTAAAAGGGTTACATTTCTATGGTATACATTGCAGTCGGCAAGGGAGTTTGTTAGATTGGAACTCTGTGTTTTGTATGATAATCCGGGTCCTAGGTTTTCACTTTGTTACAATCAAAAGGAGTTAATTTAGTTCACCGCTCAGTTAAAAATCAAGTCAATTAATAGCAAGATCATTTTTGATAACAAAGCTGAACCAATCGGTAATTTATAAAAACAGCCTCAACGTTTAGGACATCAACTTTTACTTGGGTTTTTTATGTCCAGAATTAAATCATAGTTTGACAGCTTGCGGAAGTAGAGGGCAGTTTTTACCAAATCAGTGCACATTCAACTAGATCCGACCTGAAACTTTTACGAGAAACAGCACACAGAGAAAGATATCTAGGTTATGTGGGTGAGCAGGAACCCTGAACAGTCAATGTACGATAACTAAACACTGAACCATATTATTGATACATACTGTCAAAAACAAAGCCAAATGTCAAAACAAAACATGATCTTCTTACATGCGAAGTCCTAAATATTAGCCTAAAGCCTATTCAGAGTTCACAAACTTCCCTAAGGAGGCATTAGAGGTGCGACTCATGTGTAAACCAAATTATATATAAATTAGTTTGGCTTCAGAAAACTGGTATAATCTCGTGCGTCAAAAAATGCTGCCGAATCAGTGAGTTGTATGTAAATATGTCTGAGGCACTAAAGGTTTGTGCCCGGCGCACTTCTTCATTACGTGATGGGTGTTACAAAGTTGGTATTTAAGCTGTATGTGGGTGAATTCATTCATTTATTCATTTTACGTACATTTGGACAAAGCACATAGCCTACAAGTAACGAAAATAAAACTGATCAAGACAACAAATGGTAAATTGATTTGAGAATAATCAGGTACATGCATAGGCCTATTAGAAAAAAAACTATTGAACCAGCACAAAAATAATCTTTGTCATTTTGTCATGTCAATCATCAATCGTCATTTTTGCTTAAAATGCAACATATTATGACCTACGTATTCTGACGACCACGTAAATATTTGTTGTTTCAAAACTTAATGACAATTGACAAGTCATTACAGATTCTCGGCCACAGACTATTAAGAACTAGTCAGATATATTTCCTCAGACTTAACAAAAAATAGTTATTTAAAAAACGAAAATTATTTGTTTTTGGTCCCATTAAAAAACTCAAAAGGTATGTACGTATCTGCAAAAGCAGTTAACAAAATCCAAAACTGCTTAGCACACTAATCCGTCAAAGTTGTGCAAGCAAGCACGTGGAGTAAGTGTAATGAGAACATTAAGATGGAAGGACCGTTAATCAAAGAAATGTTTCGTGGTCTCCGCCAATAGTTATATAAACGCAAGGGAGTGAGATGGTCTGACTTTTTTCGAACTTCCAATGGCTGCATATCGTTCGCAATTTTTAGAATTCAAATAAAAGTATTTCATAAAGCCCGGTTCATACTTGTCCATACGAACATAGAAACAGAAACACGACTAATTTTCGGTCTCCCGCTGTGCAGCAATTACAGATTCGTTTAGACTATTGAAATAAATGAAATATTCAATACTCTAACTATACTACATATAATTACTTATTTATATCAAGAGTGCATAGTAGCGCCCAACCCTTCTTCTTCTTTATCATCTTCAACGTGGCGGCCTGCCGATCATAAACTCTAGAGCCGTACGTACACCTTGTTGCAGTAACCCAACGCCGTGAACTGTTCAACTAGTTCACTAATGACGTATATACGTGATAAGTGAAAACAAAGTAATATATAAGTAAATTATACCAAGAGTACATAATAGCGTTTACTATCTATTGAAGAAGAGTGAGACACTCTCCAGTCTGCCTGTGTTCCAGCAGTGGCAGATCCGCTGGTCGTTTTCAGGCCACATGCCCACATGTTGACATTTTGTGCAACATCTTGATGGCCAATCAGCGCTTTGATTCTCTGCGTAACACACTTTAATATATAATTGCTGATGCGTTGATAAGCATTAAGATAGAGAGAAAAGTTTAATAACTCATTAATTATTCATAGTCTGCTTGCAAAAACATTAAAAATGTTTGCAAATACCTTTAGGCATATTTTGGCAAACTTTCAGCGAAATTGATTGAGAAAGTTTTCAGAAATTGAGAAAAGTTTATATCTCTAGACTATGAATAAATACTGAGTTATTAACCTTTTTATCCCTATCATAGCACCTTCACTAAAATGTAGACAACACAAGCTATACTGAAGGACAATAAATAGATCAATTTCGACTAGGCATGTGACTTTCCTTTTAAATGTCAAGACTAGGAAGAGTTATGGTCGTCATTTTTACAATAGAGAGACTAGGTATGAAGTGCTCTTGCTCTTATTTATACATACAAAGTACAAACTTACCTTGCTAATGAGAAATACGCAATCAACTCAATTCATAACAAAAACAAACAAAAAATTAATCCAAGTAAATAATTAGCTGGTTTCAAAGACAAAATTAACAAGTAGGCCCCAAAAGGGGCAAGGTTCCTTCCCCAGTGTCTACCTGTCAGGTTTAAATGAATTGGTTCTCTATTCCATACATACCGTAAGCTATACTTCGTATAATATATCTTACTCTACTTTATAACTAGCTCCTATTCTTACTTAATCTAAATACGTAGTACGTACAAAAAAGTGCTGCAGGATGTTAAGCATCCCGCTGCACGAGCCATTTGGCTCAAAAGTGACACTTTGATCTGAGCTGAGCAAATCAGCTCTAAGAACAAGAAGCGATAAGCAGTGGTTTCTAATGGCTCTTATATACTGCTGGTGAAACATCCCGGTGCCGAGTTTGAAAAAGTACATTGTTACAGCAGTGTACATCGATTATTGATTTTTCTGCATATACGCAGACAAAAATCAGCAGCCAGCTCCCAAGCTGAAAATACACGTAAAACATACTGGCTATGCAGCCTGCTCAGTAGCGTTAAACGCTATGTGCAGTTAATTTCAAAACAATAGTTCCTTCTCTAGAAGGAACAAAAATTACAATAATCAAATAATGTAGGATACTGTTTTACAATACTACAGTTATCATACGTACTCGCTTAAAGAGCGTTATATTGGCTCAGAACAGCAAAAGTTAAACCGCAATAGTTGTGGCTAAGTATATCTGGGCTGTATAGAAAGCTCTGTGTGTTTGCATCAGACAACCGAAAAGAATGTTCCAACGAAGCCCAATTGAATTGTTTTTTGGCCCTATCGCTCTTGAGGTATAGTAGTCGCCCCGGAAGCATGGATACCGACCTAATATTGTTGCAGGGTCGCAACGATATTCGAAAGGGGCCACTGTTATTAATGAGAAACAGGGCGTGCGAGACTTGGGGTCTGTGTCCTGTAGTGTAGTGATTAGCATGCTCGGCGTCAACACGAGCGGCCCTGATTCAATTCCCTGTGCCTCCATTTTTTATTCTTTCTAATTTGTTGCGTCTGCTTTCGTTCAACAGTAGAAGCAGAAAGGGGAACAACCCTTAAACTTAATCCACAAAATCCTATTTTTTCGCTGCGATTTTGTCAGAAAACGTTAGACGCAGGACGTTGCACACGAAACGCACATTCAAAGAAAACGTTCTAACTTCATTACGTCTCGCCCGCGATTTTTCTACGCCATTACTTGTACAAATATTGACAAGTTAAGTTAATTAATATACTGTCAACCAAATTATGCTCAAGGATTACTTAAGTTTCAAAAATTTAACCTGGAGGGATATAAAAAATCAAGTTAGTTAGATTATTAGACTAAATTTATGTGGGTGAACACTGAACTCCAGCCATTAGTATCTAATCCTTTGATCAAAACATTTCAATGGCGTCTAAGTGCTACCAGCAATTCTAAAAAGTAGGCGAACAAAACTGTGTGTTGAGATATGGCTTGAAAGATTGGTGTGGCTAAATCTCGTAAATCTTAGGACATGATTTTTGCAGAATAAAAAGCCATTTTGAGACTACAAGCGTCATCAAGAGACAATTTTTTTCAAATCCTCAGTGACCAAATTTTGTATCCTAAAATTTGACATAATAACAGCTGAATTTTTCGGAATAATTTACAAGGCAATAAATCGTAGATGTTCTGATTTAACTGTTTTAAAGTGATATTGAAGGAATTTTATTTGGACTTGTCTCTGTTGATAGTCGACTTGATAAACTGAAGCAATACATCATGGTTTGTAATTTAAAGAAAATTTAAGCTCAACTAAGCCATAAAAAACTGATACAAAATCAGCATAAAGTGATAGTAGGTCGCTTGACAATCTGACAGGATGAGGGGGTGAAGTGGAAAACATATATATGCTATGCTAACCAACTATTTTTCTATGATTTTGGTGATACTTTGGAATAATGAAGCACCTATTTTGATTTCAATTAAAGGAGCCAGAATCAAGAACTTTTGATTATTTGGTGCTTACAGCCCTAAAGAAGACCTATGTGATGTTCGCTTACCCGCAAACGTTATAGAAACAAGAACTGTCACACTACGTGCTAGAATGCGTCATGTTTTGTATAAATAGCAAAATAAAACATGAGGCATAAATCGAGGATGAACAAGACCACTTATTGAAAACACTCATGCAAGAAGCAATATTACTTAACGTACATGTAATACAATCCAACATTTCCTATAGTCCAAGTTAAACTTATCCACGACAGCTCACATAAGTAAAACAATGAAATTAAATAATGAGAAAGTAGGTAGGTAGATAGGATAGATCTTACATCTAGGATACCAATTCTCCATTTTATTTGTGTAAGTTTTGAAATGAAACAAGACTCAAGTTGTCTTTGTATTGTCCTACATTAATATTGGATGACCAAGTAGTGGCCTTATGGTTCGTTCCCAGGCCGAGAAAGCCTACTGTAAGTCTGGCTAAATACAGACTCACAGGGGAAACTTGGGCAGAAATGTGCCTTTGTTTATCTAGATTATGCTGAAAAATCAGTTTTTCAGTAATCACAGCCACATATGAACGATACCGATTTAAACGATTCAAAAATTTAAGCCTTAGCATTGGAGTGGTGCAAAAACCGAAAGCCAAATTTTTTAACCCCCTCTTACCGTTCTAGAGAAAAGGGAGACGTATAGACTATGGTTCTTTCTTAAGATCAACTCACACGTCAAACTTTGCCTATGTCAAGCTAGGCCTACATGCTGACGCGAACACTTAGGCTGGATTGTTTTATGCTGTACGTCATTTTCTATGCAGCTAAATTATTGAAAATACTAAATTAGGAATAAAAAATAAGTAGAAACGTGAAACGCCAGAGAAAATTGACGTAACTGTATCGGATACGTATACTAAGCATACTCTGTAGCACGGTTAAGCGTGCTCTCATGTATTTGTACGCACGCTGTGCGAAGGAAATGCCGAGTGCCTGGCACAAGTGCGGCGCACTCGCCACGTACGAGGGTTTCCCTGCACACGCGCATTCGGATGTATGAGAATAGGCTCAATCGTGCTATAAAGTACTTGTATGATGACTTGAAAGCAGAACAAGAAAGAACAGAAATTCCTCAGAACAAGAAAGAACAAAAGTTCCAAGTTAGAAAAAAAGTTCCGAAAATAATCAGATTCGAATTGCTGGAAATCTAACCCATTACCATTAATTAATTATGCATTGACTATTATTTACTACTAATTAATTAACAAGACTAGTGTGTCTAGTTTAGTCTAGTTTGACTAGTTCTATAACGTGAGGTCAGGCAGTGTTTGATGATCAGTTTTTCGAAAAGTTTTTCAAATTTAGTTCAAATTAACTCACAATGCGACCTACTATTACTATTAATTATTAATTATATAATTGATCAATAGTCAGACGAGTTAACCAGTAGGCCACAGCTCCATCCGATTCAGTAGATCAAAATTCGTGCTCAAATGTTTACAAAATACTCAACTTGCCTGCATCATTTCATCAAGCTCGTGCAAGGCTATTTAGGCTATGCGTCACAAAACAATTGCAACTTAGTGATAGCATCAAGACTACAGTTTTTGATTACACACACAACTTTGAGTCAAGTAAGTTTGAGCAGTGATGGCTCAGTCGGTAAAATGACAGAAATTAAATTACTGTTTGATTAGTGTGAGTTCGATTACCAGATTTCTCCAGTTTTACGTGTTTCATGTTCAGTGTGCCGTACAACTTCGGGAGCGTACAGAAGAAGTTGTACAGCGCATTTGTATCATGGACGACAACTTCTTAATCAGACTCTATCATTGTGCAAGTCCACTGTGATGCTGGTATTTTCCTGCTACATTGTAGATCGAGTGGGACAACGGCTCGCTTCTCTCAATCTGGAAATTAATTTCCTAGGCCAAATTAATGGCGTTTGGCATATTTGTTTGTCTTATCAAACAATTAACTAGCACAAATGGTATGAGCGAATTAAAACAAAGCTCTGACTATGCCGACGACGTACTACATAGGCTACCAACGTTGGTCCCTTTATAGATAACGTTGATCTTTTCGGCTTTAATTCAAGTATGTTAAATAAAATTTATTAAACAACAGCAGCTACGATACATTGCTCTTCTCAACGATGATGATATTTTCGATGATACTTATAAAAACATTTATCCGCCTAGTCTACGCCTGAGAAAATCAACAGCACAAATGCCTTTTTATTTCTCTCACCGAACTCACAGGAAGGAAAAATGCCCAGTAATTGTGTTTATCATATACATTTAAGAACGGATTCGTTCGTTTTGTGCAGTAGCTTTGAATGATTTCAAACTACAAACCAACAAACATATTGATAGTCTGGTTCCTAAGGGATATAGCAAAAGACGCTTAAGAGCATCGTTTACTGCCATAATATGTACTATGTAAGTTACATAGAAAGGGATAGAAAAACATAAGAAACACTGCTTAGACACTCCTGCTTCCTGAACGTTTATATTACGTATATAATTTAACCCTGTTTATCATGAACTATTGTCCTTTAATGTTATCAATATGCACCTAGCTGAGGCGACTAGCGACGAAACCATTTTTATATTGTTTTTCAAAAATACAAAAGCATGTCCACGGAGGTAGCTCCCCTAAAGTGTCGCCTGCCTACCAGGTGTACGGTCTGGAAGAAGTCACAATCACTTGATAAAGATAATGTAAAGCCCGGTTCATACTTGCCCTTAAGGACAAAGGACATGGACAAGGACAAACTTCGGTCAGCTCCTGTGAAGAATTGACAGAAGCGTGTCGGCTAATTTTTTGCATACGGTCTGGAAGTGACCTCAGCCATCTGCATGCAAAAACTTGGCTTAGTTAGCCAGGCAGTTCTCATGGAATTATTTAAGGACAAAACCATAGGGACAAGGACAAGGACGAGTATGAACCGGTCTTGAGAGCACTAATTGCATTGCTTTGTTATACTATCTTTTCTATTTGTTACAACATTTATTTTCTACCTCCCCCTTAATCTGTCTCTATACTTAAAATACTACCACGTAGACAAGAACACTTGTCTGGCGATCACGTCGTGCGACATCAACAACCACCTTTTGATGACATTTTGCAGTTTCTGTACGATAAATTTAGCATTGGTTTCTTCAAATGTTTAAATCGTAAGCAATTTCCGCTCAAGTCAAAACAATAGCTACGGCCTGGCCTGGTTAATACTGGTTCCGTTAGTTAAAAAATTTAGCTCTAAGTTTAATTTTCAATCCCTTGTTGATTATGAAACGCAGCAAGCAATATTATTTTCTGCTAAATGAAAAAGAAGTTTTACGGCTCTACCAGCAATACAGCTTGGTTTTAATCTGCTCTGCTTGACAGCGCGACACCAATTTTATCGGTGAGGCCTTCTAAACTCTATGGAAACCAATTATCGGCTTTTACGCATAAATTGTCAGCGCTTGAAACTGGCCTGGCATCAGTGTCAAAATGCTTTTCTAATTTTTTCGTAAATAGCTGAAAAGCAATCCTTTGATCCTAAATCTCTCATTCTTTGCCGGACAACTCGGTTTTTGCATATAAATTGTCATTGCATGAGAGTTGGTTATTCGAGCTAGACCATTTGTCATACCTTGAGCGTCTGAGCCCTTTGGACTTGAATACGCTTGAAAGACGAAGGTTAATCAGAGACTTGGTGCTGACTTTTAAAGTAGGTTGCGGCATAATCAACTTAAATTTCGAGACTTTCACCTTTTTTATGTTTAAATTAACTATAGAGCATTATGCATAAGCTGCGGGTACCTAAAATCAGAGTCAACTTCAGCAACCTATTTTTCAGATATGTACAAGTTTGAAGTGCTCTCAAATGTGCTCTAGTTACTTGGTCCAAGCTGCTTTCAAGACCGTTTTAAAATATAAGTACCGAACCGATTCCCGATAGTGCCGTTCTAATGCTTTTGCCTTTAGCCATTCATGTAAAGATGTGTTGTCTTTTCCCTGTTGCGCCACAGCGCAACAGGTATTTAAGTTCGTTCTGCTATAAATTGTGTTGTGTAGTGCAAAACTGCAAAGTATGCTCTGTGTGTGCGGCTGTATGTTTTATTGGGTGTTTACTGTAGATTTGCGTCTGCGATTCATTTTGCTGACCACTGCTACAGATTGTGTGTTTGAGATACCGTTATTTTAATAATTAATATTAATATTAAAAGTCTGTATTTAAAATACTTTTAATATTAATATTTTTATTAATATTAAATTAAAAATAATTTGAGAATTTTATTTATATTAATATTAAATTAAAAATATTTCAGGATTATTTATATTAATATTAAATTAAAAATAAATTGAGATTTTTATTTATATTAATATTAAATTAAAAATATTTTAACAATTGTATTTATATTAATATTAAATTAAAAATAAATTGGCCGTATTAATATTAAAAAGGACTTTATTTTTAATATTCTTTTTAATAACGGCTGGGATATACAAGCAAGTACATCCTATGCAGAAACTCCGCTGCATTTATATTAATATTAAAAATGCATTTTATACAATTTTAATATTATTTTAAATACAGCGTAGCTCGTTGATCGCTTTTCAACCCGAAACTTGTCTGTGAAGTCACATTGGCATGGCTATTATTATTTTTGTGTTAAGGGGCCCATTCCTTTCCGGATTAAGGGGGGCGCGCGCTACCTGTAAAAGTGAAAATTTTAGGTTCTCCGATTCGCTTAAAATTTGTACACAATGTAGCTCCAGGGAAGGCGCATCGCAGATTTAACAAACCGAAACCAATGCTTTTCCAATTTTTTGCTTGAGCTCCCAAAAAATCAATTTTACGTGTAGGAGGTGTGTGTAGGTGTTTACGTGTTGGAGGTTTTGGATGGCATTTTTCAGCATAATTCTTAAATGTCCGATTAAAATTAACCCTTTAATCCGGTAAAGGAATAAACCCTAGGATTCTTTTGTCCGTAAATGTAGGGTTCTCCAGGGGCGTAGCCAGGGGTGGTGGGGAAATGGGGGGTTCACCGCCCCCTCCCCCCAAATTTTTTTCGACTGAATTATTACACAAGGGTTCCCCTCCCCCTGTCACGTATAAAAGTGTCCCCCAAAAATTTTCCCCCCGCACTTTATCTAGATGAAAGTGTCCCCCGGACACTTTTGTCTAATGAATGTCCACGGATACTTTTATATGGATAAAAGTTCCCCTCCTGATAAATTCTCCCCTCCCGACACTTTTATTCGATAATAGTGTCCCCCCGCATATTTATCTGGATGAAAGTGTCCGGGAGGGGCATATAAAGTCCGCGTGGACAAATTTTAGGGGGGACACTATTATCCGACACCCCAATCGTTTTTATGGTTCGGTCTCCAATTGACCAAATTTGGCGTAAAATTCAAAATTTTCCTCAACTTTTTTTCTCCTCTGTCCCGCCCCTAACTTTGTGGATCAATGTTCCTTGCTTTTAAGTTTCGTTAGTGTGTGCATGAGTCTAACCTTGTCATGTCGTTCCCTAGGAGCTGTCATATGTGGCAGTTGGTCCAGTCTGGGATCGTAACACAAAGAAGTGACCTTCCAGGAAGAACCCTGTGATTTTTAGATAGTTGACTAGTGTGAACTAGCCAAGTTTTATGGAACAGATTGAGTATTTGTTACGTGGGGTGCCAAATCTTCCCTCGACAAGGACAAATAATAATGCAGAACGTCAAAAACGCAGACCACAAAGCATGGCACCTGTAAAGTGAAACAGGAAATGTGGTGGAACTGTGATAGTGTTGAGCGACAAAAGGGCGAAGGATTAAGGAAGGTTGAATCGTAAAGGGTGAAGAGAGTGCCTCGAGAACGTTATAGCGTCACCGAAGTATACTGTTTATGACGAGGGTGCACATTATTGCATTTGCTTGCAATGTCTGTGTTTTTTGCACTAGCTAATACCAATAATTTTTGGAAATATTAATATTAAAATTAAATATTAATATTAAAAATCGAAAATTTTCGTATTTATATTAATATTAAATTAAAAATAAATTGAGAATTTTATTTATATTAATATTAAATTAAAAATATTTCAGGAATCGCATTTATATTAATATTAAATTAAAAATAAAGTGCAAACTTTATTTATATTAATATTAAATTAAAAATATTTTACGAATTGTATTTATATTAATATTAATATTAAAAATAAATTCCATTATTAAAATAACGGTAGTTTGAGATTGAGTGTTACACAGCATGTCTGTCGTCTCGCTTTCACTGTCAGTTAAGGGGGTAGTGTCGCGAAAGCAGTCGATTTTGCGCGACTATAGAACTTTTTCAGTGAAAGATAGGTCAATGTTCTTTATATATTCTAAAAATATTTTTCAAGGCAAATATTTTTGCCAAGTTTCAGAAAAATTGATGCAGCATACAGTTAGGAGTGAAGTCGCAAAGTCAGAAAAATGACGTTTTGAAAACCTATTCACATTCGATAATTTCGTCACAATTAAAAAAGTTTTGTTTAGATTCTTTACACAATGTAAAAGCACATATGCTCTAGTTTATGCACACAAAAGTTAGTGCAAATTGCTTGAGTCGTTGTGGAGTAATGCCTGTTTGAACTGTGAAACTGTGCGTAACCTGTAAGGTACTCACAGCAATAATGATAAATTGTAAAAAATTTAGCCACTTATTTTGAAATCAAAAGAAAAACGAAGCTTCATTTTTCATTTTTCTAATTTGTAGCAAAAAATGGTGCGTCAAAACATTACATGTACTTCACAAGCTGGCCAATCTGATTTTTTGGCTGGCTTGATTTTTTGAACTTTTATGTCTCTATTGTGTGATGTCTGGCTCACAAATGGTGATTGGTTAAAAATATTGGTAGATATTGGTAGTCTAGTGTCTGGCAGTATTTATTTGACACCATGTGGCATTTCAGTAGTTTCTCAGTGAACGTACAATTTCAAATCAAAAAGTTCTCATTTTGCAGCCTATGAGCAAAACTGCTTTGGCGACACTACCACCTTAACTTTCCTGCTAGCCAGTGCTGCATTCCGCGTAATTGTGCGTGTGTGTGTGCGTTTACAGCCTGTCTGTCTCCACGAACAACGCATAGCGAACAAAGTTCACAGAAGATAAAGCTCTCCTCCCAACGTGCTAATGTTTCACCTAAAGTTTCAATGAAAGGCTGCAGCATTTTCAGAATCGCTTCTCAGACTTTTCAAGCTCTGATCAAAGTGTAGTATCAGCTCTTCTTATCAGCCTAATCTCTGGTACAAGAATATGTTACTCTTTCAGCAGGTCCCCATTTATCGAAGGAAATGTTTTGTCATTGAAACTGTTGGTCATCGACAATCTTCGTCATCGAAAGTTCGTCATCGAAAATGTTCGTCGTCGAAAATTTTTGTCGTTGAAATAGCAAATGTTCGTCCTCGAAAAATTTTCAACGACGAACATTTTAACAGATGTCTCGAGCTCTTAAATGTTCGCCATTGAAATAAATTTTCGAAAACGAGCTTTTGTTACTTAGAACATAATAATGTTCTAAAAGACCAAAGCTACCCATTGAAAAAATTTTCGATGAAGAACTTTCGGTGACGAACACCTTTGGATGACGACCATTTTTAACGACGAACATTTGGTATAATTTAGTGTCATGTTCGTTCGTCGAAAATATTTCGATCCATCCAAAATTTTTGATGACGAACATTTTCGCTGACGAATATTTTCAATGATGAACATTTTCTATGACGAACGTTTCACTTACATAAATTGGTCCCAGCTTTAGTTGTTTCTTAGATGTAGAATTGAAACTCTGGCCCTTTTACCGAATTAGAAAAAAATCTAATTCCAATCACTTGACACCATAACTGTACCTACATTTAGGCTGACTGATATAACTTCTCATCACGTCACGTCGCACACATCTGAAAAACTATACTTCGTAATTATTTTAAGCTGCAAAACAAGCTTTGTCGTAGTATATGGAAGTCGTTCCAACTAATTAGCAGCAGGCTGCAATGTTTAAGGATTACACTTTGAACCAAACTTTCACTTTCACCAACTTTCACTCGAATCCCCCTATACTATTTGCGTGTAAAAACTGACGTCTGCTATTGACGCTAACACTGTTGTAACGTTTGCAATTCTAGTCCTCGCATTGGGATACTATCAAGAGTACATAATAGTGTCTCACTCTTTATAGAAGAAGAGTGAGACACTATCCTTTCTGCCTGTGTTATAGCGCAGGCAGATGCGCTCGTCATTTCCAGCCCACATGCTGCCGTTTTGTGCAACATGTGGGTAGCCAATCAGAAGCGACCTTTGTTTCTGATTGGCTGGACGCCTGTGCACGTCCTCCAATCAGCACGCAGGCGGCCTCACGTGCTATTGCCTGAAAATTGTCAAAAACACATTTAACTTACCAGTTAACAACATATTCAGCACATACTAGCAATAATTCCTGAAAACGGGGATAAAAATGTAAGCAAAATACGATTCGGAACACAAAAACAAAAAACCCCCAACCCGACCGATCATGGCAAAATTTAACAATGAAATAGCTGTAATGGCGGCCAGTGTGCTGATTGGAGCACGTGAGGCCGCCTGCGTGCTGATTGGAGCACGTACACAGGCGTCCAGCCAATCAGAAGCAAAGGTCGCTTCTGATTGGCTACCCACATGTTGCATAAAACGGCAACATGTGGGCTGGAAATGACGAGCGCATCTGCCCGCGCTACAACACAGGCAGAAAGGAGAGTGTCTCACTCTTCTTCTATAAACAGTGAGACACTATTATCAAGAGTACATAATAGGAAGAGTATGACACTCTTCCTATTATGCCTAGCAGCGCGCGTCCAATGCGCAGCGCGAAATAGGGCTTTTATGTACTTTTTTGAGGGGTTCCCCCCCCCCCTCAACAGAAGACCCCGTACTCAACTGAGGGGGGGTACCCCCTACTCAGTTCGATACCCCGTGCTCAACTGAGGGGGGGTACCCCCCCCCTCTCAGCGCCCCGTCTTCAGTTGAGGGGGGGTACCCCCCCCTCATTTCAAGACACTGACAAAGTCTTTGCGCTCCCCCTCAACTCAGCGCCCCGTCTTCAGTTGAGGGGGGGTACCCCCCCCCTCAGTTCAGCACATCAACAAAAGTCCTTGTCAGTGTCTTGAAATGAGGGGGGGGTACCCCCCCCCCTCAACTGAAGACGGGGTGCTGAGTTGAGGGGGGGGGGGTACCCCCCCCCGCAGTTGAGCACGGGGTCTTCAGTTGAGGGGGGGGTACCCCACCCTCAAAACCGTACATAAACGGGCTATTTCGCGTTGCGCATTGGACGCACGCCCGTAGGCATAATAGGAAGAGTGTCATACTCTTCCTATTATGTACTCTTGCTATTATGTATTCTTGATACTATGCATGTGTCTGTTCTAACATTTAACATATATATATATATATATATATATATATATATATATATATATATATATATATATATATATATATATATATATATATATATATATATATATATATATATATATATATATATATATATATATATACTTGGTAACCACAGATAATAAGTAAAAGGTCATATGCATATGACCACATATCACAGTATGTACGGTTAATTTGGCTAGATATTTTTTACTTAATTTTTATCTTGTTCCAGATGCTATTAAGGGTTGTACCCGCAGTTCAGCCTATGTCTCACCCTTCTCACGACTTATTTTGAAACATTTTCTTCTTCATACTTTGTTTTGCAGCTATTTTATGTTGACGGTGTCAACTTTCTTATACTGTATTTGTTGTTGTGATGAGTAACTTCATGTCTATTTTAACTTCAAAACTAATTTTTTGAGGTAAATAAGTCAGCTAAGTGACTAAGTATATTGAACAAAATGGCATAGCTTTTGGGTCATATTGTCGCTTGGTGGTTATATTGTAGAAAACGTCATAGGTTGTTCAGATCAGGAATTGAAAGCGTGTCATACTTTTCACATTATGAGCTCTTGTTACCATGACTGTAAGCGGGCTCAAGAAAATGTCTTCTCCAATTTTGTGAAAAACTTCTTCACCATGTGATCACCCTATATATAATCTTCCAAAATTATTTCCCTTAAATTTCCTCTCGCAAAAGCCCATCTAAGCTTCTCCTACATACTCCATTCGCCACGTAACAGCTCCAAATGAATTCTCTTCAACAACGCCTTATATTATTCTGCCTGTTTAGAAATGCAACTTTTTATCGGCTTCTACGGGGTCTGCTGTATCTCATTTTGTGGACAGTGCCTGTGTGCCTAAATTGAAAGTTTGCTAGGTGCTAATTGAATTGGAATGGAGTGCCCGTCTCCCTCAACCAGTGGCGGCAGCCGAACCCCTCGTGCCCACATGTCCCTGGCTCGCTCAGTCTCCTTCGCTCACAACCGACACCACAGCTTCAACGCTCCGTCAGGCCAGCGAGGTACTGCCACTGTCAAGAAAGAGGGGGAATTTATAGTGAAGAAAAACAGCATTCTATATGACATACGGGCATACATGTACACGGGGTCTCGGTCTGGGGGGGGCTTGTCCCGGAATTTTCGACATTTTAGGGGGGGCTTGTCCCCATTTTTTCTACCAAAAACGCAATAATTTCCAATTTTTGCCTAAAAAATGGGAAATTTTTTGCGAAATTCCGATATTTTCGGCGATTTTTTCTCTGTTTGCTAATTTTTGAAGCATTTTACGGCAATCTGAGGCGATTTTGGGGTTTCAACGAGGGGGGCTTGGCCCGACGGGTAAAATCTGAGGGGGGGGCTTGTCCCAGAATTTCAAATCTGGGGGGGGCTTGTCCCAGAATTTCAAATCTGGGGGGGGCTTGCCCCCCCAGCCCCCCCCCATGTACATCTATCCATACGGGGGGTTCTAACCACTAATCTCTGGATCTGCAGACCAGCGCTCTAACCATTTTAGCCACGGGGCCAATGCTGAGCTGTTGTGATATCTTTAAGCACTCGAACAGGCCACTCTTAATTTCACACCACTCCGGTTTGTGCTCGTTATAATTAACAAACTTTTAGGTTGGTTGGATTTCGTCCAACCTTGCCGTCAAGTCAGTCTTGGTCTGGAAAACAAAATGAAACATCGTAATGAAAAATGCTGAACTCATTTTCGTCGCTTATGTAATAGTGCTGAAAACTTTTTTGCAAAACCATGTGTCAATCTACGCTAGTGAATATTATAACTTTCAGGTTTCAGTCTTTCGGGCGTGGCTTCAACAATAGCTACAGCATGCAGCTAGTCTGTTTCCTATAACACCAAATAAGGCCACATGACACACAAATATGAAGTCCCCTCACGGGACAGTACGCGACACCCAATTCCATGAGGCACCGTAGTATGCGTATTTACCTCGCGAAAAATAAAGCAGTAGCCACGTGAACCCAAAAATGCGTAGACTTTTTAATGCAAGTTTCTATTTGTCATTTGGTGCTGTGGAACCAAATTATACAACGTAAAAATCGAGAAATTATTAGAGGCCCAATTCTTTACAAGTAAACTGACTGACGGCGCTAAAAGTAGAATCCAAAACGATTTTTAGTCTGGTAAGGGATTGATAGATACGTAGATAGATTGATTGATAGCGATAGGCTCAAGCTAGGTACCTCCGTTTTATTAATAATCTGAGACTAGAGTTATAAATAAAGTATATAACTAGAGTTATAAAGCAATAAAAAATAAACGTGCAAAAATTGGTTATTCATGCAAAAATTGGTTATTCGTGCAAAAATTACCTACATTCGTGCAAAAATGGACTATCTAAATTCAACCTGCGGTCATTTGACCGCATTTCGTTTACCCCCTTTCTCTGTTTACCATATCAGACTGTGACAGCCTAAGAAATATATTTATAAATTTTTGTCTACCTACCAAAAGCAGCAATGAAGCCAACATAAGACATTATTCACACATACCTGCTTTGGCATTTATAAAAAAATGCATGTCAAAAAATTCAAGACCAATTTTTCGCAAGTTTTTTTTCGTCTCAGTGACCTAGCCTAAACCAACATTCATGTGCTAGTATGTATGTACGAACTGTGTTTACTTGAAATGAGATAAATTTTATTATTCCGGTCTAGCCGTCAAACACCGCCTTCTTTTTAAAGTTTTTTTTAGGAAGTTTTTTCCTGAGGCTGTTCTAGTTCTCCATATCTATATTTTTGACTTAACTTTGCTCAGTGTGTCCTGTTCAGTCGCGGTTAGACTTACAGCTAAAAACTTCACATAACCTTTAATTTATACATCAATTCATCCTGAACTCCTGAACCCTTGTCTAGCCTTACCGGCTACATACTCAAAATTCCCTAAAATTACATGCGTTTATGAAAATAAAGGTAATAGTTTGCTTTCATAGTTGGTGAGTTTGAAACTTTAAAGCCTGTTTTACACGATGGGAAAACGTGAGGAATTCCAACGTGGGGGTGGGGTGCCCCATGTGGCACCACATAGGGTGCCCTTGGGGCATCATGTGGCATCGTGTGACACGCCATGGGGCACCCCACGCATTTTACCCATCGTGTGAAACAAGCTTGAAGCCCTAATTGTTCCTCACATTATATGACAATTGACAGTTAACACTACCAGAACTGCACCAAACTTACGCTAAAACAAACTCTACCAATGCAGCTTCTGTTTGACCGAAACAGCATTTAGAAAAAACTATAGTAATAATTGTATAGGTAAATTTTATTATAACAAGCTCTTCTGCTGAGTGAGAAGTGGTTACATTGTGAGGTTTGAGTGTCAATATTCCACTGGAAATATTAAACGCGGCCATTATTTTTGGATAAAAGATTTTCAAGTCCATCGTGCTGCTCACATTTACTGCTGAGTAGCTCAAAGCATGTCTTAAGAAAAAAACTGATTAATTTTTTAGGTCAAAAGCTTATTTCGAAAAATTAAATCAAAAATTACAGTCTCATTTAAAAAAATTGGTCTCACCGAGATTCGAACTCGTTTCCTTCGATTCAAAGTCATAAGCACTAACCACTGTACTACTGAGACCACAAGGTAAGACATTCGTTAACGATCCTTAAGCTGAGTTTCAACTTTGGTTGAGAAATTGTGAAAGTCACATCAAACAGAAGTGTATATGAATGTTGATATTGGAGAAATAATACTGTTGATATGTTGATATCAGAGAATAGAAATATAATTTATGTCGAATTATGTTTCATGAGACATGTACGCCTTTATACCATTTTTGATCATCTGCTGTATTAATCATCATCAGCTGTGTGTTTCGTTTAAAAAATCAAAATAAAAGTTTGTTTCGTTTCATTACATAGGTGTGATGATAAGTATATTATGTGGAATTTTTGAAGTTTGCATATCAGCCCGGTTGCCTCAGTTAGTAGTACTGCGTGCATCTCCAGAGCATCTGATTAATGATCAGAATGTTGGTGGTTCGATTCCACCCCGGAGCTGGATGTTTTGCATTCTACGGCATTTTCAGAGCACGACAGTTCAGCCAAGTTGCATGATATTATGACAGTGCTGAGAGAGGTACCTACCCTTCTAGTGTTAATTAACACTAGAAATTCGACCTACCCAAAATAACGTAGGAGCTTGAAAATCTGAATATAGTACATACGCGGCCCCTGAGGTGGCCGCGTAAAAAGGAGTCTGTATTTTATGAAAGCACGCTAAAGCTACATTCCAAACTGCTGGCCATATTAGCAATGGTAATTAGCAAATGCAAATTATTTGCAAACTGCCGTTAGCAAGCTCAAGGCAATTAAAGCTAATGTGCACCTGTTGTCCAACCGCTAGCCGCCACGAGTCACGAGGGTCGGTATTCAGCAGTGACTGGTTAAGACTGAGCTACCGCTATTACCTCATTCACTATATAAATCCGGGGTCATCCCTGAGAAACAATGCTATTCACGTTATTACAACGCGTTATTTTCTTACATATGTATATAATGCAGTAAGGCGACAGACAAGTCACACCTCACACTGCCCCGTTCCCACCATAAGTTATCCGGGAACATAGCTCTATTCTAAAGCCAGAGACCATCTTCCATCAACTAAGACAACCCCCCGCATGTAACGGTATAGAGGATCCTGCGTACAATACAATACGACTTTAGTCCTAGTGTAGCGGCCGTCTAGGGTCGATTCATACTTACAGCCGTATGTATGGCTACAATTTATACTTTTCGCAGAAAGCACGTGTTTTGCTTTGTCTCAGTATTCAACATTTTTGGCCAAACTTTAGCGTTAGACTGGCTTTATGCATTCTACCCGAATGGTTTGATCACACAATCATAATTGTTATTGCAGGCGTCCGCTCTGGCTCAGGCGCGTCGAGTACGGGCAGCAGCAGCAGTTATCTCCGACTCAAGTCCATGTCCAGGAGCTCCAGCACGGAGAGTTCGGATCGCAGCAGCAGCAGTCCCTCAGTGGGCGGCCGGGCCTGTCACTACTGTGGCGGTGCCGAGGGGGTGCTCAAGAAGTGTTCCAACTGCCGCACGGTCAAGTACTGTGGCAAAACGTGTCAGGCCCAGGATTGGCCCCTGCACAAGGACTACTGCCGGGCACGCAACCCCGTCTATTTTAACAAGGAAATCCGAGAGTGCATTTCCTGGTTTTTTCAGCTGCCCAAACCGGACATGGAGCTTTGCATCATCGATAGCTTCAAACACAGGTACATATAAAACGTACATGTATATGTCGTAGGCCGGTAGAGTTATTTAGTCCAATCACGGATTGGACGAGGCCAGTAGAGGATCCTCAACTGGTCTAGGAAAGTAGAGTATCAAACACAAGAGACTTTTGCAAGGTGACAATTCGGCAGGTTAAAAGAGGAAATGTGTGAAAGGTATTAACAAAGCGTTGAAAAAATCATTCCTATACCATTAATTAATTTTACTACAACTAAACTCAACAACACCTGCAACATGTTGAATTATGAACTATTAAACTAAATATCAGACAGAAAGCATATAACTCGTTGTCGTTAAGCATCCTGTTTTATAAGTCAAGTTATATATACATACTAACACAGAACACCTTAATATTTAATTGTGCTTACCATTTATTTTTAGTATATCACAATCTGTTGGTAAAATTCTGCACCTTAGTTCACTCTATTTGGCAGTTCACAAGTCCTGTGACGTATGCGTATTGGCTTCACATACGCAAAAAAGGAACAGAACTCTTGCCCTGCTGTGCGTCAAGAGTACATAAACCTGGAATTGGGTCACCATGTTTTGTTAACCGCTTCAGTTACAAAAAATTCTAATTTTTTACCTCAAGGGAAATTCTCTACTTGACCTTCAAATGAAACTCAGTGTAAGTTAGGTATGTACAATGTACGTAAATAGAAGAAATTAGGTTTTAGGTCTATGAGCACCAAAACATCACGTTGTATCACCCCCCTCCCCTACCCGACAATACCGTATCCTCCTGTATTGCAGATGTTTTGAAGAAATGACAACAACCGGCATGCTTCTGTCGCGTAACGAAATTCCACGCAAGTTTGTGCGCTATTTGGAGGCGGCCCGGGGTCTGGTTTTATCGCGTGAGCTATTTTCCAAGCCTGATTTGATCCAGCTTCGCAACAATGCCCTGGTTCAACACGGGATCAGCGATGTGGCTCGATTCAAGCCAGGTTCAACCTCCGGGTCAGGTGACCCTATTGAAAACAATGGTTCGTCCGGGCACACGTGCTGTAACATAGCTAGCCCAGAGCAGCTTAGCCTTCTGCACCAAATTATTTGCGGCCCCATTGAGTCAGATCTCGTCGTACCGCGCTATAACCTGATTTAAACAATATTGGACCGATTCATATTATGCGGACGAAACTTGAATAATATTAATAACACACAAGCTAAATCTTCAACAAAAAGTTGTATTAAGGAGCAGAACGCGTGTATGCTTACATTATTCACTGTAAATAACGTTTTATCATTTACAAAATATGAAAACTTATTTCAGAAAAAAAGAAGTTAGAAGCCCCTTCTCAAATAAGAAGTTAAACTAGGTACGGTTAACTATAGATATAAGAAATCGGCCACTGAACGGATTTCGAAATACATACTTATGTAGGTATGTATCATGTAAGCTGCACCTAAAATATTTTTGATTTATTAGTTTGAATTTATACAGTGTGAACGATCACTGCTTCTTTCCAACGATATTGTTTTTTCTAGATGATTATTTCTTATTTTTAATGTATATTTCTAACTTTGACGTCAAATTTCTGCAGATCATTTTCATACATGGGCTTGAATATCTAGAAATTGGCTCGCGAAGCTAAAATCGGTGGCTCACAAAAACAAAAGCTCCGAACCTCTGTTTTCCCGAGGCTCACCTGTATTTCTTATTCCGAGTGGGTGGTACCGGTGTCACGGGCAAAAGCGTCCCCCCAAATAAGTGTCTCCTCGGACACTTCTGTCTAACCAACACTGTCCGGTGGGACAAGGGAGAAACTTTTGCCCGTGACACCGTGGCTAACCGCCGTTAACGAGCCCCAAAGTACAAGCGTCAGACGCATTTGAGTGCTGTCCTAAAAAGGATTCCAGTTCTGACCAACAAGTATCTGTCGCTTAACCAGTAGGGGTAATAAAAAGGATTTAGTTGGTTGGTACACATTTATGTCGGTAGATGCATTTGCGTATCTTGCGTTTCAGCGTCGGTTTTCGGTTGTTTGTGGATACTTTGACACTTTAAGACAAATGAATTCGAAGTAATACGAAAACCCTGGTTAAACTAAATCAATATTTATACCAAGAGTACATAATAGCGTCTCACTCTTTATAGAAGAAGAGTGAGACACTCTCCAGCCTGCCTGTGTTCTAGCACAGGCAGATGCGCTGGTCGTTTTCAGGCCACATGTTGACATTCTATGCAACATGTGACTGGCCAATCAGAAGCGAGCTTCTATTCTCTGATTGGCAGACGCCTGTGCACGTGCTCCAATCATAAAACGGGATAGGGATAAAGGTTAATAACTAATTATTTATTCATAGTCTGCTTGTAAAAACATTAAAAAAGGTTTGCAGATACCTTTGGGGATATTTTGGCAAACTTTCAGCGAAATTGATTGAGAAACTTTGAAGAAATTCAGAAAAGTTTATATCTCAAAAGTTTCTCAATCAATTTCGCTGAAAGTTTGCCAAGATATCCCCAAAGGTATTTGCAAACCTTTTTTAATGTTTTTACAAGCAGACTATGAATAAATAATTAGTTATTAAGCTTTTATCCCTATCTTAATGCTTATTAACGCATCAGCGATTATATACTAAAGTGTGTTACGCAGGGAATCTACGCGCTGATTGGCCAGTCACATGTTGCATAGAATGTCAACATGTAGCCTGAAAACGACCAGCGCATCTGCCTGTGCTAGAACACAGGCAGGCTGGAGAGTGTCTCACTCTTCTTCTATATAGAGTGAGAAGTTATTATGTACTCTTGTTTATACCTACCTATACCACCAATAGTAGGGAAAAGTATGACAGCCTTCCGTACTCTTGCTAATCATGCGGAACGATGCTGACGCAACATCCGCAATCATCCTGTATGCTGTAACATCTTCACTCGACGGGTGGACATGTCTTGATTCCTGGGGGACTACCACCTCAAATCAGGAATGAGTCTTAATTTAAGGGGGGTAGCGGGGCGAAATGTGTGGTGAGATGGCAGTGTGCTGAGGCAAGGGGTGTAACACTGTAACCTACCTGAAATCAAGACATCGCCGATTTCGAGCTGGCAGTGTGCTGCAGATATATTATTGCTTCACATAATGTTTTGTTGCCATATTTTTATGTGATAATTTCCTATTATTTAACTCTACCGTGTCATTGCTATGTTTGTATTAAATCTGCTTCAATAGCCAAGTCATTTTAAGAAATAACTAAGTATAGGAATACAAATTAATACAAATTCAAGCAAGAAAGCTATATACTATATACTATATATATACTATATACCTTTTTTATTCTCCTACAATCAAGATCAACCTAGCTCAGACTATGAAGAGTCTAGACTATTAATTATGACTGTGTTTAGAAAAGCTACCTTAATGAGCCCACAGAGATAAAACAGACTTAAACGCAACCGTTTTCTAACTGCAGTCAAACGTAAACTAACTGGTGGCCACTTTCAGAAATGAAAAGCCAAAACTGAAGCATTTTACTTCATCTTAGTTTAACTCAATTACCACTAACTCACAGTTCGCGTTGTTTACGGATCACTTAATGCCTTAAAATAATTAGCAGAAACTTGATATTCTGAATAAGTGTCTGCCCACATTCGGCTTTGGTCGATTTCAATTATCACAAACCATACCGGACAACTTTTGACTTAAA
>JASANF010009780.1:0-27890 GCA_030248245.1 Trissonchulus sp. WLG1_4
GAAATGGAAAATGGAAAAGATATGTTCTGTTCATGTCATTCTAGCTCAAACAAATGGTAACTGGTTGGTGCATTTATATCTCTAGTATTTTTTGCCTTGCACCAACATGTACTAACTGGATTTTTTTAAACTGAGTACACGTTAAAATGATACGTTTGTAAGAAAATTCTGGAATGTATAAAGTGTTGATATTAAGTGTAATTAAAATGAACTAAATAATTTAAATCAAGTTAAAATTAAATGTTATAATTATTTACCGCCATTTTCGGTCCGAATTCTGAGCCAAGCCTCCCTCTTCTCCACGCGCCTGTTCCTGTTGGGGAACTTGCGGAGCGCTTTGAAGGTTGGAAAGGAGGAGATTATTTGGGGGCGGGCATGGCGTTTGGGCCGGTGCTCCTCCCAGACCTGAGTCTGGACCTAAAATCAATAGTGGTGTATGCTAAAATTATGAAGTTATTAAATGAAAGGCTGACTTTGATATAGTCATTAATCATTGTGAATAATCAATTGCAAAATTCAAGTTTCAATATTGTTAATGATATTAATGTTAGTGCTAAACTGAACAGCATTAAACGACATCGTAAAAAATATTTATTACGTTTCTTTTGTTATGATAATGCTTATAAGTATGTATAAATGATTACGTCCACAGTCTTCGTCCCTCGTCCTTGGTCCATCTTTTTCCCGAAGGGGTAGGACCAGGTGGTCGTAATCCGGTCGGGGGCTAGGGGCTGGTCGGGGCGATGGTGGTCGAGGGTCAGCCCGTTCCGTAGCCGTAAGTGGGCTGCCCCTGAAATTGAATTATGTGTTAACATGTAAATTGTCGTGAAATGTATTTATGTATCATTGAATGCGAACTACGTCCATGCTAAGTGGTGAAATGGAAATAATGCTAATTCACGACGTCATCTAAAAAATATAATCTACTGCACTGCGCTTTCATGATAATCTACTTCACTGTGCTTTTGCTTAGTTAGTTTTGGTCATATTTACCCTTAGTTTGGTCCAAGCTTTTGTATAGGTTTATGAAGCCAGGGCCCGCCAGCTGCTGGGCGTCCACCACCACTGGCTCGATTTTGTTGTGGCTGAAAGAAACAAAATTTAATGCTGTTATATAGTTAAACTAATTTTAGGACAGTAAAGTGAAAAAATAAATTTTTTTTGAATATCTGGGAGTGGTGATAACTTAGCCTTAGTGGCGCAACTCTGGCCGTGGTGATAACCTAGTCTTGAGCCACTATATACACAGTAAAACTCGAGTTTTTAGCAAATAACTGCAATTTCAAGTACTAAAAAAGAGTGAAATTTCCTGAAAACCTAGCCTCGAGCATTGTTACGGCTACCTACGTACAGTAATGTAAAATTTAAATCAGTGGCGCCACTCTGGCCGTGGTGATAACTTAGCCTTGAACCACTAGACACAGTAAAACTCGAGTTTTCAGCAAACTTCAGTGCAATTTTAAGTACTAAAAAAAGAGTGAAATTTCCTGAAAACCTAGCCTCGAGCATTGTTACGGCTACCTACGTACAGTAATGTAAAATTTAAATCAGTGGCGCAACTGTGGCCGTGGTGATAACTTAGCATTGAACCAGTATATGCGCAGTAAAACTCGAGTTTTGGATCAATTCAATTTAAACGTATAAAGTAAAACCAACCTGACTGAGTCAAAAAACATGTTCTTTTAATTCTTTAAATCCACTTTGTATTCTCTTTCACACCACCAGTAGTATTGTAACTTTCTAATTTTTGTTCTAATGAAAGAACAAATTTTATGAAAAGTGGCGTGATCCTTGAGTAGACTTTCTGTTTCCACATAGCTTTATAAAAAACATTGTTTCCGATGTAATTCGACCCGTAGATTCCGAATATGAAGAAATTGGAAGTCTATTTCAAAGTAGAAAAAAGATTTTAAAATTTATTTCAAAGTAGAAAAAAATTTTAAAATTTTACTAAGTTCTCTATAAGGCACATGGTACCAAAACTTGCTATTTTGATCTCATGGGTGCCCAGTTGAGTTTATATTTAATATTAATGTACAGTTCTATGTAGTTTTAGATGCTGCATCAGGATTTGGAAGAATTGGGAACGAAATCTGAACCCGTTACTAGCAGTAGGATGCACAATTTTCACCTAAGGGGTCCCTGAAGGAAATGTGAATAGACTGCTCTTTTTGATCTGTGACTTTCTGTTTGTGAAAAACTCCTCAAAAACCATCGTTTCCTATGTAATTTGACCCGTAGAATCCGAATATGAAAGAATTGGAAGTCTATTTCAAAGTAGAAAAATTTTTTTTCAAAATTTTACTAAGTTCCATATAAGGCACAGGGTACCAAAACTTGCTATTTTGATCTCATGGGTACCCAGTTGAGTTTATATTTAATATTAATGCACAATTCTATGTAGTTTTAGATGCTGCATCAGGATTTGGATGAATTGGGAACGAAATCTGAACCCGTTACTAGCAGTAAGATGCACAATTTTCACCTAACGGGTCCCTGAAGGAAATGTGAATAGACTGCTCTTTTTGATCTGTGACTTTCAGTTTGTAAAAAACTCCTCAAAAACCATCGTTTCCTATGTAATTTGACCCGTAGAATCCGAATATGGAGGAATTGGAAGTCTATTTCAAAGTAGAAAAATTTTTTCAAAATTTTACTAAGTTCCATATAAGGCACAGGGTACCAAAACTTGCTATTTTGATCTCATGGGTACCCAGTTGAGTTTATATTTAATATTAATGCACAGTTATATGTAGTTTTACATGCTAAATCATTACTTGGAAGATTTGGGAACGAAATCTGAACCCAATACTAGCAATAAGATGCACAACTTTCACAAAAAGGGTCTCTGAGGGAATGTGAATAGACTGCTCTTTTTGATATGTGACTTTCTGTTTCCGAAAATGTCCTCAAAAAACACCGTTTCCGATGTAATTCCACCCGTAAAATCCGAATATGGAGGAATTGGAAGTATATTTCAAAGTAGAAATTTTTTTTTCAAAATTTTACCAAGTTTCATATAAGGCACAGCGTACCAAAACTTGCTATTTTGATCTCATGGGTACCCAGTTGAGTTTATATTTAATATTAATGCACAGTTATATGTAGTTTTACATGCTAAATCAGGACTTGGAAGAATTGGGAACGAAATCTGAACCCATTACTAGCAATAAGATGCACAATTTTCACAAAAAGGGTCTCTGAGGGAAATGTGAATAGAAAAATGCATATTTTTTTCATTTTCTGTACATAAACGATATGCACATCACTTTAAAGCGCGTGGAAGGCGCTTCAAAATGATATATATATCATCTATTTACGATTAGCCTGAGCTAAAATCATATTTTTGATAATGCAGCTAAGTTGTAGCTGATTTGCATATGACATGAAAAGTCACATTTTTCCAAAGTTCTATGTACATAGTTGATATGCACATCATTTTAAAACCCGTGAAAAGCGCTTTAAAATGATGTACATATCATCTATGTACGACTAGCCTGAGCCGAAATCATATTTTCGACAAAGCAGCTAAGTTGGAGCTCATTTGCATATTGCTTAAAATTTCACTTTTTGTGAAAGTTTATTGTACATAGACGATATGCACATCATTTTAAAGCGCGTGAAAAGGGCTTTAAAATGATGTATATATCATCTAGGTACAACTAGCCTGAGCCGAAATCATATTTTTGACAAATCAGCTATGTTGTTGCTAATTTGCATATTGCATAAAAAAATTACTTTTTTCCAAAGTTTTATGTACATAGTTGATATGCACATCATTTTAAAGCGCGTGAAACGCGCTTTAAAATGATGTATATATCATCTATGTACGACTAGCCTGAGCCGAAATCATATTTTCGACAAAGCAGCTAAGTTGGAGCTAATTTGCATTTTGCTTAAAGTTTCACTTTTTGTCAAAGTTTATTGTACATAGACGATATGCACATTATTTTAAAGCGCGTGAAAAGGGCTTTAAAATGATGTATATATCATCTAGGTACAACTAGCCTGAGCCGAAATCATATTTTTGACAAATCAGCTATGTTGTTGCTAATTTGCATATTGCATAAAAAATTACTTTTTTCCAAAGTTTTATGTACATAGTTGATATGCACATCATTTTAAAGCCCGTGAAAAGCGCTTTAAAATGATGTATATATCATCTATGTACAACTAGCCTGAGCCGAAATCATATTTTTGACAAATTAGCTATGTTGTTGCTAATTTGCATATTGTATAAAAAAATTACTTATTTCCAAAGTTCTATGTACATAGTTGATATGCACATCATTTTAAAGCGCGTGAAACGCGTTTTAAAATGATGTATATATCATCTATGTACGACTAGCCTGAGCCGAAATCATATTTTCGACAAAGCAGCTAAGTTGGTGCTAATTTGCATATTGCTTGAAATTTCAGCTTTTGTCAAAGTTTATTGTACATAGACGATATGCACATCATTTTAAAGCGCGTGAAAAGGACTTTAAAATGATGTATATATCATCTATGTACGTCTGGCCTGAGTCGAACTCATATTTTTGACGCTGCAGCTAATTTGCTTATTGCTTAAAAACACTATTTTTTTAAACTTTGTTGTAGATAGGTTTTATGTACATCATTTTAAAGGGCGTATAAAAGCTTTCAAATGGTATATATAGCATCTTTGTACAATGTACATGTGTTGAGTAAGTAGCTTTTTATCTAGCATAAAACTTTAATTAAGCTTAACTGTTACTTTTTTTATATTTTTAACTAGCTTTTTTTATATCATTTTGCAGCTTTCGTTGAGCTAAATCTGATAAGCTAGATAGTTTTTTGCTACGGAGCAAAGGGAACAAACTTTTTTTTTTCCCTTTGGTGTTTGTTGTTATTGAAGTTGTTTTGATAAAGTCTTTTGTTTTAATTTTTCAATTCGACTGGCCCCTTTTGTTCTAAGTTTCCAATTGCGACCCCGGGGTGACCTCTTATGTGGCCACTTCTATTGTTCTTAATTTTGCGAAGTGGCCACTTGGCGCCAATTTTAACACTTATTACGATTTGAGACCTGCAGTACAACCGCTTTCTCGCCACGCTCTTACTTTATATCTGTATACGTTTACCCTTTGCGTTTTTTACCCTAACCACCTCCAGCGGCATATTTCCAGTATTTCTATCTCCAGTATCCTCAAGCCAGTTCAAAAGATATGCTAGGTATATTTAGTAGTTTGATACTAAATTTTTTTATTTTTTGACTAGGTTTATTCTTTTTCAGGTAAAAACTCTACTTATAGAGTTTGTATTTAGAAAATTTCTAGCTATATATCAAATAGTTGTTATATAGCGTGAAATTTTCTAAGTATGAGTCTTATAAGTAGGGTTTTCCTCCGTTTTGGAGTAGGAATTTCTAATTACTCCGGCCATAATGAAGCTAGAATGGTCATAGATAGCTGATTTTAAAGCTTTTCTTTTGCTCTATACAGCGGAATAAAAAGTACTAAGATATATATCACGTACTTAAAAAAATTAAGTTGTTACTCTAGAAGTGGGCCACTTTCCGACCCCCACCTATAAAAGCCCCTCTCAATTTTTTTCTGGCTAGGTAAAAGCTACACAGATGTTTTATAGCTCATTTTAAAGCGCAATAAAAGCACTTCAAAATGAGCTATAGCTTATAACTATAGTTCATAACTTATATGTAGCAATTACCTAGCCTGAAAAAATTGAGGGGGTATTTTTATAGGTGGGGGTCGGAAAATGGCCCTATTTTAGAGTATCAACTTGAAATTTTTTAAACTACGTGGTAGATATTTTAGTACTTATTATTGTGCTGTATAGTGCAGTAAAATAGGTTTAAAACGAACTATTTATCACCACTCTAGCTTTAATATGGCCTGAGTAATTTAAAATTCCTACTCTAAAATCAGATTTTCGGCAAAATAGGGCTATTTTCCGATACCACCTATAAAAGCCCCCTCAAAATTTTCAGGCTATATAAAAGCTGCTTGAATATCCGTTTACGTACATGCTTAATATATGTTGTTTTTTTAATTGTTGTTTTGTCTGCATTTTTAAACAATTTAATGGTGAGGCGAATTTTTAACCCATTTGCACAGCACTCTGTGCTGCGGTAGCTTTAAGACCATTTCAGAGTAGTCCAGCAGCATAATTTTAACCCATTTGCTGATATTTTTTTGTAAGAAGCCTCAACTAACTTTTTTTAAAGTAGCGCTACTTTTGTGTTTACGTATATTTTTTATTGTCATTTGTGTTTTTTCGCCATGTTGTTTGAACTTTTTTTCGTATATCATAGTACGTAGCTATGTTGTTGTTGTTGCTTTTGAATTGTTGTTTGTATTTTTAAACGGTTTCATGACGAGGCGAATTTTTAACCCATTTGCACAGCACTTTGTGCTGCGGTAGCTTTAAGGCCCTTTCAGAGTAGTCCAGCATCATAATTTTAACCCATTTGCTGATATTTTTTTGTAAGAAGCCTCAAATAATTTTTTTAAAGTAGCGCTCATTTTGTGTATACGTATATTTTTCAATGTCTTCTGTGGTTTTTTCGCCATGTGCGAACTTTTTTTTATATTATGGTACGTAGCTATATATCAACGGAACATAATTTTATAAAATTTTATGTGAAAATTAATCAAACTAGATAAAAAAAAATTATGACTTTTATAATTCAATGTACATTTTTTACGCGCTTTACAACGAGTCATAAAACATCAATGTTGCTTTTATATGCGTTTACGTACATGTTTAATATATGTTGTTTTTTTTAAATGTTGTTTGTATTTTTAAACGGTTTCATGGTGAGGCGAACTTTTAACCCATTTGCACAGCACTCTGTGCTGCGGTAGCTTTAAGGCCATTTCAGAGTAGTGCAGCAGCATAATTTTAACCCATTTGCTGATATTTTTTTGTAAGAAGCCTCAAATAACTTTTTTAAAGTAGCGCTACTTTTGTGTATACGTATATTTTTTATTGTCATCTGTGTTTTTTCGCCATGTTGTTCGAACTTTTTTTGTATATCAAACTACGTAGCTATATCAATTGTTGTTTGCATTTTTAAACGGTTTGGTGAGGCGATTTTTTAACCCATTTGCACAGCGCTCTTGTGCTGCGGTAGCTTTAAGGCCATTTCAGAGTAGTGCAGCAGCATAATTTTAACCCATTTGCTGATATTTTTTTGTAAGAAGTCTCAAATAACTTTTTTATTTAGCTATTTTCGTGTATACGTATATTTTTTATTGTCATCTGTGGTTTTTTCGCCATGTTGTGCGAACTTTTTTTCGTATATTATAGTACGTAGCTATAGCAACGGAACATAATTTTATAAAATTGTATGTGAAAATAACTAAATAATTAAATAACTAATAAAATAAAGGTAACCAAACTAGATAAAAGCGAATTATGACTTTTATAATTCATTCTACATATGTTTTTACGCGCTTTACTACGAACTATAAAACATGTTGCTTTTACTTAGCCTGAACAAAAATTGAAAGGGCTTTTATAGGTGGGGGTCGGAAAATGGTCCTATTCTAGAGTATGAACTTAATTTTTTTCACTACGTAATAGTAATCTTAGTACTTTTTAGAACAAAAAAAAAACAAAAAAAAGGCGCAAAACCCCACCCCCCTACCTCCAGGGCGCCCGGAAAATTTTTAGACCTTCAAAATGAAATTTGCTAAAAACTCGAGTTTTACTGTGTTTATAGTGGTTCAAGGCTAAGTTATGACGACAGCCAGAGATGCGCCACAGATTTAAATTTTACAGCACTGTACTTAGGTAACCTTAGCAATGCTCGAGGCTATGTTTTCAAGAAATTTCACTCTTTTTTTAGTACTTAAAATTGCGGTGAAACTTGCTAAATACTCGAGTTTTACTGTGTTTATAGTGGTTCAAGGCTAAGTTATCACCACAGCCAGAGATGCGCCACAGATTTAAATTTTACATCACTGTACTTAGGTAGCCTTAGCAATGCTCGAGGCTATGTTTTCAAGAAATTTCACTCTTTTTTTAGTACTTCAAATTGCGGTGAAACTTGCTAAAAACTCGAGTTTTACTGTGTTTATAGTGGTTCAAGGCTAAGTTATCACCACGGCCAGAGATGCGCCACAGATTTAAATTTTACAGCACTGTACTTAGGTAGCCTTAACAATGCTCGAGGCTATGTTTTTAAGAAATTTCACTCTTTTTTTAGTACTTCAAATTGCGGTGAAACTTGCTAAAAACTCGAGTTTTACTGTGTTTATAGTGGTTCAAGGCTAAGTTATCACCACAGCCAGAGATGCGCCACAGATTTAAATTTTACAGCACTGTACTTAGGTAGCCTTAGCAATGCTCGAGGCTATGTTTTCAAGAAATTTCACTCTTTTTTTAGTACTTCAAATTGCGGTGAAACTTGCTAAAAACTCGAGTTTTACTGTGTTTATAGTGGTTCAAGGCTAAGTTATCACCACAGCCAGAGTTGCGCCACAGATTTAAATTTTACAGCACTGTACTTAGGTAGCCTTAACAATGCTCGAGGCTATGTTTTCAAGAAATTTCACTCTTTTTTTAGTACTTCAAAAAGCGGTGAAACTTGCTAAAAACTCGAGTTTTACTGTGTTTATAGTGGTTCAAGGCTAAGTTATCACCACAGCCAGAGTTGCGCCACAGATTTAAATTTTACAGCACTGTACTTAGGTAGCCTTAGCAATGCTCGAGGCTATGTTTTCAAGAAATTTCACTCTTTTTTTAGTACTTCAAATTGCGGTGAAACTTGCTAAAAACTCGAGTTTTACTGTGTTTATAGTGGTTCAAGGCTAAGTTATCACCACAGCCAGAGATGCGCCACAGATTTAAATTTTACAGCACTGTACTTAGGTAGCCTTAACAATGCTCGAGGCTATGTTTTCAAGAAATTTCACTCTTTTTTTAGTACTTCAAATTGCGGTGAAACTTGCTAAAAACTCGAGTTTTACTGTGTTTATAGTGGTTCAAGGCTAAGTTATCACCACAGCCAGAGATGCGCCACAGATTTAAATTTTACAGCACTGTACTTAGGTAGCCTTAGCAATGCTCGAGGCTATGTTTTCAAGAAATTTCACTCTTTTTTTAGTACTTCAAAAAGCGGTGAAACTTGCTAAAAACTCGAGTTTTACTGTGTTTATAGTGGTTCAAGGCTAAGTTATCACCACAGCCAGAGATGCGCCACAGATTTAAATTTTACAGCACTGTACTTAGGTAGCCTTAGCAATGCTCGAGGCTATGTTTTCAAGAAATTTCACTCTTTTTTTAGTACTTCAAATTGCGGTGAAACTTGCTAAAAACTCGAGTTTTACTGTGTTTATAGTGGTTCAAGGCTAAGTTATCACCACAGCCAGAGTTGCGCCACAGATTTAAATTTTACAGCACTGTACTTAGGTAGCCTTAACAATGCTCGAGGCTATGTTTTCAAGAAATTTCACTCTTTTTTTTAATACTTCAAACTGCGGTGAAAAGCTAAAATCTTGTTTTACTGTGTATATGTTACGTATAAAGGTTACGTTCATTATTTCTGTTGTACAGTTTTTATTCTATAAATGATGACTCAAATATGTTGCTAATAATAGTAATGCTTTTTTTTAGGTCGGATATGGAAGGGCGAATGCCTTTGGTGTGCTCGCTGTGCAATACAGTGCAGCATCGGTTGGACATGCACTTGACTCGCGTGCATCAGGGGAAAATTAAGGAGCTGATGGGGGTAGAGGGGAAGGATTACGGGGATAAGAAGCAACGGCAAGAGTTTGAGAAAAAAATTCGACAAGGAGCCAAAGAGGCTGCCTTCGAGGTGCTGCAAAAGGCCCTCGTGGTGGATGCCACGGATATCAAAAACTATCTCGTGCGCAACGGGGAGGAGGGGGATGAGAAAATGGTCAAGCTGTTTGGGGGGTTTTTGAAAGAACTGGGGAGTCATGTGAGTGGGATAGATGTGGGAGCTGATTTCGGAGGCGAAGATGGGGGTGTGGGGGTTGCAGCCGCGCGAGTGTCACCAACGCGCAAGCGAAAACGGGTTCGTAAGAGTGTCGCGCCAAAAACAGTTGCGCAAGGCACGGGGGAGGTTGCTGAGGAATCTGGTGCAACGCCGAATCCTGATGAGGGGGGGATTAGTCAAAGTGACGGGGAAAATTTTGAGGCCGTCGGTTTGATTCCGGCAGCTATTGAAGCGGGAGGGGAACCGGTAGTCGGTGAGGAGGATGAAACGGGAGGGGCACCGTTAGTCGGTGAAGAGGATGGAGCGGGAGGGGCACCGGTAGTCGGTGAGGAGGAGGCCTTAGCTGCAGTTGAGGTGGTCGTTGAGAAGCAGGGCTTAGCTCTAGTTGAGACAGGTCGGCCTAAACGGGGGGTGGGATTGCTGCCGACACCATCAGCTGAAAGTTCGACTGAAGAGGGGGAGTTGACCGGTTCGATTCCGAAGCTTCTCCCTAGAAAGGGGCGGGCGTTGCTGCGCACGTATGCGGAAGTCACTTCTGGCAGCGACCGCAGTGTGCAATCGGGTGGGAGTGATAGTGAAAGCAGAGGGCGGGGTCATAGTGAGGGGGTGGAAACGGGTAGTGAGAGCAGCTCCGAAGTGTCGGAAAGCGGCATCTCTGATGACTCGTTGGCTGACGAGGATTTTATTCCCGTCATGTCACGCAAAAAGGCTCGACAATATCGTCGCAGTCAGGCGTTGCGTCAAAAGCGGAACGTCATGGAGCGAAAGTCTGCTCCATCTATCCCCCCAAAGCACACATCGGTGACACACTCAACTACACCTCACACTACCGCACCCCAGCCACACATTCCACACCAACCCAGCACCTCACCTCGAAGCACATCACCCCCCCACCCACGCACTCCACCCCAACCCAACACCTCACCTCGCACCACATCACCTCCCCAGCCCAAAACCGCACCTAACACTACACCAGGACCTAGCACGTCGCAGCGCAAAGCATCCACATCCAAACTAAGCAATGTCATGCAACGGGCCATAGCCGTGTCTAAAACAATTCCCGACCCAATAGAGGGGAAAGATTGCAAATACGGTTGCATAATGGTCCCAAAAACCTTCAAACCTGGCCGTGGAACAAAACTTCACGAACTGACAAAAGGGGTTCGGGCAATCCCAGAAAAAATTCCAATCTTGCAGGACTACAAGGAGCACTGGGACTCCAAAAATAACCCCAAAAAACAAAAAGGCCAGGAAGTGAACGACGTTTCCAAAATTTTAGGACAAACTTTAGTTGCAAAAAAAGGACTAGACGTGGAAACAGTCGGACTGGACGACATTTTGGACCTTAAGGTACAAGTAGCGGACTACTTTCGCATGGCACAGGAATGTGACCTAGACCAGAGCACTTTAGTAAATGTGAGAGGACGTTTTCATCGATTTCTGCAGCACATAAAAGCACGAACTGACATGACTCCGGACCAGAGCCGAAAACTTGACGACATGTTGTACTCGCTAAGCTATGAGGGCAAAACAACATCTAGCAAAGCCCCTAGCAAAGCACGAAAGCGCAAGGCGCAGACACTGCTAAACGATGACCTGCCGACCCCACACGACGTAACTGAATTTCTGACTGCACCAAAACTGAAAGACAAGTTAGTGGAAATAGTGGAAAAACAGCACGAAACAAAATCTGAAATACTGGGCTCTTACCTGTTTCTTCGGGACTACCTAATTGCCCAAATTCAGATGCAAAACAGTCAGCGGCCATCCGTAGCCTACAATCTAAAACAGGTAGAAGTGCTACATGGGATGCGAAAACCGCCACTAGTTAAAGACGATGGCACCAAAATCTATACATTCATTGAGATGGAGCACAAAACGGGTCAACATCAGCCCGCAGTGTTCACTCTGTCCGAGTTTGATATAAAGTGCCTAAGAATCTGTAGACAACTTAGGGACTCACTATTTCCACAACTAAAAGACATACCGGACACGGACGACACAGCTACACTGTTTGTGACTAAGGACGGAAAGCAAATGACCGAAGCGACTCGCAGTGTCCAGCGCATCCAAAAGTTTGTAGGTTGCCAGAGACTATACACTGCAAACGACGCTCGCCACGCCTTCACCAGCTGCACTAGGAACGACCCAGAGCTAAATAAGCAAGCGGAGCTCGTTTCCACTTACCTAGCCCACACAGACAAAACGGCGAAGCGTCACTACCACTTTGCCGACAGGAACGTGATATTAGAGGGCAGAAAGGCGTTAGATAGGTGCATTCAGATGTCAAAAAAACAGAAACAAGATGACCCACAAGATCAGCAAGAAGAAACACAACAGAAACAGACAGAAACACAGGAATTGCAACAACCAGACAAACAACATGAGCGAACAGAACAAAGGGTTATAGACACCAGTGAATGGGTTGACACCAGTTATGTTTTAGTCGATAGGCCAGTCGAGCAAAGTAGCTTAGATCCCAGTTCACCATTAGTTGCTGGCAGCGTTAGATCAGGAATTAGAGCGTTGTCTACGTCAGTCCATTCTACACCACGATCGCAACAATCTGCACCTGGAACTAGCTACTCACCGAATCAACCAAACATTAGTGGCATTAGTTTTAGTGATAGCCCAAAATTTGATAACCCTAAGAAAAAAGAGTTATTTAGTTTAGTCATAGGCGCATTCCCTGTCCAGCTCAACAATTCTCCGCCTGGGAAGAAGCAAATTGCGGAAATAATTTCAGAGTTTCCAGAAAAAGATAATAAGTTTATGCTAAGATCTCTATATGATTTATGGTTACTTAGGCAGCGTAGTCTTAGGAAAGAGCACTTGGTGCTTGAGGCAATTAAGCATATTTGCATACTTAGGTTGAAATTCAAAGGCGAGGCCGACACGAAAATACTCATAAAAAGACTGCAGGACTACCTGGACGGCTTGAAATGGGGCAACCATAGAGACTTCCAAATCAAAACTATAGTTAGCAGAGCCACAAAAACATACCAAGCTAACTGTGAGTATTATGACGACATCTATGCAAACGTAGGGAAAGAAATAGTGGTCAGTGGACCTTTGGCAGTTCAAAAACACACCTTATATTTCTCATCATCCTCCTCGACCCCTGCTGACTCTCACGACGTTTCTCCGCAGCGTTCTGAAACCCAAGAAAACAACACAGCGTCGACCCAGCCTTCCGAGGTACAAACGGACAACCTGGGGGCACCAACCGACTCACGACTGACTACCAAGCTTTCTGAAGGGCAAACGGGCGACCAGGGGGCACCGACTGACTTAGAACTGACTACTCAGCCTCCTGAAGCACACACGGATGACCTGAGGGCACCAATTGACTCACGATTGACTACACAGCCTTCTGAGATAGAAGCGGGCAACCAGCGGGCGCCAACTGACTTAAAACTGACTACCCAGCCTTCTGAAGTACAAACGGACAACCTAGGGGCACCAACCGACACACAACTGACCCAGCCACAGCCACAGCCGCAGACCAAACTTATCCTCGAAATTTGTTCAGCTTCAAGTAGTCCTCGTTCATCTTGCGACAGTAGTTATGTAGTTACTTCTCTAACTGAACGTCCTACTTCCAACCAGACTTCGAAACCGGACGATACTGTCGACTCGAACGACCAAAATGACGAACCGCCGAAGAAGCGCGGTAAGAAATGTAGTGATGACTTGCAACAACCAACAAGAAAACCTGACAGTGACGATGACGACGACACTAATGACCCTAAATGCGGTATACCGACAAAGCAACAAGTGCGAAAATCGACAAGAACCGTACCAACTTCGCGGACAGACACTAAGACAACTGACAAGACTAAATCCAAACCGCCAACTCAGACATCAAAAGCTGCTTCTTCCTTGTTTAGTCTTTCGCAGCGGGATCCTCAAACTGTCGACATTGCCCAGTTTTGTGTTCAACAAACTAGTTCACCAGAGGCTGATACAAACGACTATACATACAACTTATCATGTCTAGACTCAACTCTTATAGATACAGATCCGGACTACGGGGAAAAAACAAAAAAACAACCCAAAAAGAGCCCAGGACCACGAAAAATTAATAATAGTAGACTCCAAAACAAGGACCTAGTCATCTTCGTCGAGAAACAAACGTGGCCAGGCTTAGAAGTTAGGGACTTTCCAGGTAGAGGTAAAGGACTTGTTGCCACTTTAGGTTTCACGGTCAATTCCTTCATCTGTGATTATGACGGCGTTCGGCGAACGAGGACTGACTACGACGTTTTCTTGGAATCTCTTTCAGAACAGGAACAATCGGATGTTGCCGTTTACGCTCTAGAGTTCAAACTAGCCAACGGAACACATGTGGTCATCGATGGGCGCAGTTCCAGAACATTCGGTCCTATGGCAAATCATTCTAGCGTACATCCAAATGCGAAGTTAAAGATTAAAAAGATTGGCGACTATACATATGTTTTTCTCTACTCCATTAAGGCCATTGATCCAGGGGAGGAAATTTTTTGGGACTACGGTTTTGACTATGGAAACTACGACTGGATGGAATACTGCATATGTAAGAAATGTAAGGGGAAAAGATGGGCCAACAAAGTAGCTATAGACAGGCAGAGCTATGAAAAACAAAAAAACAGAAAAGTTACACTATTATAGCGGCGCGGACTTGCACACATTCACACACTTGCACACACGCATTTACACATGCATCATAATCTTATAGGACTAGCAATGTACAGCCTAGATTTTTTGATGTAGCAACTTACATGTACAACTTAGATGTAGCAACTTACCTTCGGATTAGATGGAATTTATCTTCGGGTTTCGAATTGCTGTTCAGACCTGTACGGGTCATAGGGTTCGGCAAGGACTTCCCGTTGATACTTTCTTTTTTTTCAACACAACAGTCATAGCTTGTTATTAGGTTATCTCAGGACTAGCAATGCACAGCTTAGATTTTTTTATATGTAGCAACTTACAGAATTTATCTTCGGGTTTCGAATTGCTGTTCAGACCTGTACGGGTCATAGGGTTCGGCAAGGACTTCTCGTTGGTACTTTCTTTTTTTTTCGACGCAGTATGCTAAAGACACAACACACACACGTATCTAGAAATAGGCCTCTTAATAAGGTTAGGCACTTCTCGCTGACACATACACATTACATACTTACATTGTCACAACTGGAGCAGACTTTTGCTGGCTGTAAGAAGTGCCCTTCCTTCTGAAATTACAGTCATAAATTTGCACGTACTCAAACTATTGAGATTTATAGTTTATAGTAATTTTATATACTGTAGTATATAACCTTTTATTTACTATAGTATTACTATACTATACTATATATAAGACTTTATATACTATAATTATATAAGCGCCTAACAGAGTCCTTTTCTCTATATATTGTTCGTTCTTATTAAGCGTTAACTTAATTTTTGTTCAAAACATCAGTCATAGGTTGTAACTAGATTAGCTCAGGACTAGCAATGCACAGCTTAGTTTTTTATATGTAGCAACTTACAGAATTTATCTTCGGGTTTCGAATTGCTGTTCAGACTCTGCACGGGTCATAGGGTTCGGCAAGGACTTCCCGTTGGTACTTTCGTTTTTTCAACACACGCACAGCAGTTATAGTTCGTCACTAGATTAGCTCAGGACTAGCAATGCACAGCTTAGTTTTTTATATGTAGCAACTTACAGAATTTATCTTCGGGTTTCGAATTGCTGTTCAGACTCTGCACGGGTCATAGGGTTCGGCAAGGACTTCCCGTTGGTACTTTCGTTTTTTGAACACACGCACAGCAGTTATAGTTAGTTACTAGATTAGCTCAGGACTGTAATGCACAGCTTAGTTTTTTTATATGTAGCAACTTACAGAATTTATCTTCGGGTTTCGAATTGCTGTTCAGACTCTACTGGGTCAAAGGGCTCGGCAAGGACTTCTCGTGGATATTTTCTTTTTTTAAAGGCACATTAAACACAAGCCCATGTAAAGCACTCGTTTATAAAGATAGGATTTGTATATTTACATCAAAAGGCACATTATGCATTCACACATTTACACATTAAACACAGTCATCGGTAAATATTAGTATTTTTTGTAAATTTGTAAATTTGGAAAATTCAAATTGGGTACTCTTTGTAAATACTATTTGTAAATATTATTCGTAGGTATTTAAAAAAGAGAAAAGGACTTTGTTGCAATAGTGAAGAGGGGCCATCGCATCTCAGAAACAAATAAATCGCTATTGTTAAGCGCAAGGTGCGGTGATGTGCACGATATTGCATGGAACAGTCGCACAGTGTGAGCCCTTGGCTGTTCTTTAAATACAATGCAGTATCAACAGGATGCACAATACAAAATTTATACAAGAAAAGTACGTTCAGGAAGTACCAAAAATGTTACAAATGAATCAACAACAACCAGGTAACAAACCAAAATAATAAAAAAAATAGAAAAAACTGCACATACAAAATGTCTTTAAGGATATTAAAACTGGAATTAATTGAAATTTAAATAAAATTACTAGTACTTTTCTTGTATAATTTTTGTATGAAAATTGTGGAAACAGTTAAAAAGAGTGAGAAAATTATGTTAAATTTTTGTAAATTATGCTAAAATTTTATAAGAAAGTTGTAAAAAAAGACATCAGTTTATTTAATGACATCTTAAAAATGATATTTTCGAAAAATATCATTAGTAGAAAACGAAACGAAAAACAAAAAATTCAAAATATTGTGTTTTGCTAAAAACTACTTCCCTAAAAGTGCTCTATTTAAAAATATAAATCCACTACTACTACTGATGTTGCAAATCTTTCAAAATATTAAGCTGGAAATTTTTCACGAAGTTACTTTCAACAAAAAAGTGTGAAAATTTTAAAATATTTTTCTTGAAATTGAATTTTGTCGACACATTGATTTGAAAAAAATACATAAAGATTGGAGAAGTAAAAACGTGGAAAAATATATCATTTTTGGTTATCATTTATCAAACCTTAATCGGTTTTGTTTAAAATTGCTTCAATAATAACTGCTCTGTTTGAAAACATAGGTCTACTATTACCCGATAATGTTTCATTTAAGTCAAAACCTTAAACTGAAAACTTTTCATGCTTATTGTTTTCGCAAAAAACAATGTGAAAATAGTTTTAATTTGTAAAAAAACTGTCATTTGTAAACTGATCATTTACAACAAAACTAAACAAGCAATTTTGAAAACTGATCATTTACAACAAAACTAAAAAAAGCAATTTGCTATTAGTCATATGTCAAAAAAACCTTAAATTAATGTGTTTTAATAAAAATGGCTTCCCTATAAAGTGCTCTATTTGAAAACATAGGTTTACTACTGAAACCCTAATGTTTCAAATAAGTTTAGATTAAATAAAGTCAACAAGTTTTTCTTAAAAAATGTGAAGTTTTAAAAAGGTTTCGCTCGACATTGGATTTTGTCAACACAATTATTTAAAAAATGACTTTGGAAAGGGTTTAAAAAATTGTGGAAAAAAATGAAAAAAAAACTAGTTGTCATTTTGGTTGTCGTTAAATGTTTACGGATTAATAGTATTCTAGTATCATTTCAGAATGCAGAGCGTTGCTGTCTTCGGTGATTCTTTGGTTCGCGGAGTTCATGTGCCAGGGGCGGATGTCTTTCCAAAGCCTGGTTTGCGACTCCTGCAGATCGTTTACTTTTTGCGTTTGGTACGATTTGGTATATTGGCTTGAAAAGCGAGTCGCTACATTTAGTAATTAAATTATTTTTTCACTAGTATCCACTATTATATATGTATATATATTATAAAAATTATCAAAGTACATCACAAAAGTAAATAATATTCTTGAACATAGAACATATGATTTACATAGAATTTCAAGTTTCAATTTCAAGTTTTTTAAACAATTTTAAACATTTTAATAAACGGTATTTTTTTCATTTTTGAAAATTTATAGCATATGTTTTTCATACAGGTTTTGGTGACGACACCGTACCAGATTGTGGTGGTCCTGGCCGGGACTAACGACCTTTCTCGGAAGTTCCAAAAGACGGCTCGGATGACATCAAGAACTTTGGGACAACGTCTAGTTCACGCGGTAAATAATTAAAATTCATTCTAACGCTTACGTTCATATTACTAATGATACCCTAGAAGCAAAAAAAGCAAAAGGAAACTGATAAAGTAGCAGTACTTTAATAATATCTAGTAACTCATAAAATATAATATAAAATATAAAAATATAAAATATATAGTATACTAATTTGATATAAATTAATTAGTTTTAATAATTTTTAAACTGATTTCTATTTTAGCAACTTGTTGTGTTTTTTTAGTACAACGTGTTGGCGACAGAATTTTCGACGACCCAGTTCATCTTTCTGACCATACCCCCCCGTTCCGGTAATTGAATTAGTGATTTGGTTCTTGTAAATTTAGTTTAAGAATATGCTAAGAAAATAGGAAAGATCCAAATAATACTTAATATATATATCCAAATATAATAAACTCATATATATCAAATATATGAGTCAATGCTAAATACTGAATATTTAAGTAATTAACTAAACTAAAACTTTAAGCTAACTGGCTAAACACAAACGTAAATTATAATTTACCATTTGTCCTTTATTTAACAGGATGCCTCCAAGTCCAGCGATTCCTGAACCGAGCGAACGAAATCCTGCTGCGTTGGTGCTTCCCCCAAAATTCTGCAGTCCATGATATTCGATTTCGGTTTGGCGATTTGCAGAGAAAAGGACCCAGTCAAAAAGGGTGAATAAAATGCGCAAAATGCTGCTGATTTCACCAAGTTTTTTTGTATTGATGCTCAATTTTAGTTAAATAGTTAATAGTTCATTAGTTTATAATTACGACAAACTTGAAAATTTATTTATATATTTTTTATATAAAAAATTATTTATTTACAATAGTAGCTGGATTTTCTATACGACATATTTGACTTGTGATTTAATTAAAACAAGATGTGATGTGTTTTTCAGAATCTACAAGCCGCGAAAATTGCTGTACGGATCGGACAACCTCCACTGCAGTGTCAGGGGAAAAACGTTGCTCAGCCGAATCGTCGCGAGTGCAGTCCACCGCATTGTCCCTTCTGGTGTTCCAACACTCAGCTGGTTTCGACAATCGGACTTCGGAGTTGAGTTGACTGTTTTTCCTGGCTTATACGAGTGGTTTTGTTGCTTGTTTGACTTCTTCAACCGCAGCGACTTGTCCACTGGCAATCCTGGCTTGTTTCGTAAAGGATTGCTGGACGCGTTGCGAACAAACAAACAACCGACACAATCTTGTTTTTGTCTGGTTCTTAATCAGAAGGGGCGTCGCTATCTTTTGTTTTATACAAAGTTGAGCGTGTTTTCCAACATGTACCCCTGTCGGTTCACTTTGGATGGTAAGCAATTTCACTGCGTTGAGCAATATTACACTTACGCCAAAGTTTGTTTGTTGAAGGATCCGTACACTGCCGATCGTGTCATCATGGGGGCGAAGACGGGGTATGCCTGTAAGGGTATCGCCAAGACGTACGAGGCATCCGGAAACAAAGTTGCCTGGGACGCGTGCAAGACTGCCATCATGGAGGTATGTCATAAATAGTCCAGCAACAACTAAACAGGACGGACATTATGTATACAAAACCTAATTAATAAAAATTAATAGTTAATAAGTACTACCATATGCATAAAGTTATTTGTGATTATTATTGAATAAATTAAGTATTTATAATTATAGTCCTAAATTGTATAATCAGTAGCACTTACTATTACTATTACACTTACACTTAATATTTTTTCTTTTTAATTTTTACATTTTCAGCGGGCTCTGCGAGCAAAATTCACCCAGAACGACGACCTGAAGCGTATCCTCACCGACGACAGGCTCAAAAACAGCACTTTTGTGGAAGCGTCGGTTGACAGCTTTTGGGGCGCCGGCAAGACCTGGGAACAGCTTTTCGACAACCCGGACTTCGGAGGCAGCAACATCTTGGGCAAACTTTTAACCTCCCTCCGTGATAGTATTCTGTGATATTGTATGCAATGAATATGTTTATTTATTTAATTATTTATTATCGACGTGTGAACTGACAATTTTTTTGACTTTTTTGACGATTTGACGATTTGACAATTTTTTAGTGACAAATTTTGTACATGTGTACATCTGTAAATATGTAAAAATGTAAATATTTTTTCGACTTCGACATTGACGATTTTCAAAGACAAAACCTGTACATGAATTGTAAAAATGTAAATATTTTTTCTTTCGACATATTTTTTACTTTCGACATATTGACGATTTTTGATCTGTATATAAACCATGTATTCATAATTGTATTGTCGTGTATATGTATATATATGTCTGACAATAAAAAAATAAAATAAATAAAAAAAATAAAATAAATAAATAAAAAAAAGAAATAAAAAAAAGTTTATTGTGGATAATTATGACAATGTATTTGTAATAATTATTGTACTGACATTGTAACTCTATTCATTATTGTATTGTATGTATGTATTATTGTATTGTTTTGTTTTGTTATTGTTTCGACATATTGACAATTGACGATTGACGATTGACGATTTGATCTGTATATAAACCATGTTGTCTGACAATAAAAAAAGAATTTTCTTCTATTTCCTTTTTGTTTGACATGATAATAAGTAATATAATAAGTAATATAATAATAAGTAATAATAATAAGTAATGAAGAACTTAGTATTGAAAAAGTAAGAGAAAAGGACTTTGTTGTTGCTCAGCGCGTCATGCCAAGTAATTTGAGCCATCAGTGAACTGAATCTGACCAGGGGGAGCCAGGTTATGGCCCCTCGAAATCCAGTGAACAGGCTCGGGGGAAGTGTGGTGCCAAAATGAGCATATCCCAAAAAGGCACTAATCGTGGTAGTTTTTTGCTGCGTTGTAGCGCAAAGTGTTTGGGACCGTCAGGCAATGCTCGTGCTCAAATATGAAGCAATTTTGACCACGGGGAGCCGATTTATGACCCCTGTGCCAAATATGGAACAAGTCCCATAACTGCACCAAAAATGGTAGTTTTTAGTCGCTAAGTAACGCAACGTGTTTGGCGCTGTTAGGGGACCCTTGTGCTCAAACGGCAGCACTCTAGCCCTAGGGGGAGCCGTTTTATAGCCTCTGTGCCAAATATGGAACAGGTCCCCTAACTGCACTAAAAATGGTAGTTTTTAGTCGCTAAGTAGCGCAACGTATTTGGCGCTGTTAGGGGACCCTTGTGACCAAACGGCAGCTCTCTAGCCCTAGGGGGAGCCGTTTTATGGCCTCTGTGCCAAATATGGAACAAGTCCCATAACTGCACTAAAAACGGGAGTTTCGCGTTCATTTGCGGCTCAAAATGCTTGTCACGTTGAGCCAAGTAATTTGCGCCATGAATGAACTAAATTGAACCAGGGGGAGCCGGGTTATGGCTGCTCGAAATCCAGTGAACAGGCTCGGGGGAAGTGTGGTGCCAAAATGAGCATATCTTAAAACGGCACTAATCGTGGTAGTTTTTGCTGCGTTGTAGCGCAAAGTGTTTGGGACCGTCAGGCAAGCGGCTCAAATACCCCCCCCATGAAGCAATTTGGACCACGGGGAGCCGATTTATGACCCCTGTGCCAAATATGGAACAAGTCCCATAACTGCACCAAAAATGGTAGTTTTTAGTCGCTGAGTAGCGCAACGTGTTTGGCGCTGTTAGTGGACCCTAGTGCTCAAACGGCAGCTCTCTAGCCCTACGGGGGGCCGATTTATGACCCTTGTGCTAAATATGGAACAAGTCCCATAACTGCACTAATAATTTTGCGTCATTTGCCCACCGCGTCATGCCAAGTAATTTGAGCCATCAGTGAACTGAATCTGACCAGGGGGAGCCAGGTTATGGCCCCTCGAAATCCAGTGAACAGGCTCGGGGGAAGTGTGGTGCCAAAATGAGCATATTCCAAAATGGCACTAATCGTAGTAGTTTTTTGTTGCGTTGTAGCGCAAAGTGTTTGGGACCGTCAGGCAATGCTCGTGCTCAAATATGAAGCAATTTGGACCACGGGGAGCCGATTTATGACCCCTGTGCCAAATATGGAACAAGTCCCATAACTGCACCAAAAATGGTAGTTTTTAGTCGCTGAATAGCGCACTGTGTTTGCCGCTGTTAGGGGACCCTTGTGCTCAAACGACAGCTCTATAGCCCTACGGGGGGCCGATTTATGACCCCTGTGCCAAATATGGAACAAGTCCCATAACGGCACTATTCCTGGGAATTTTGCGTTCACTCGCGACTCAAATTGCTCAGTGCGTCATGCCAAGTAATTTGAGCTATCAGTGAACCAAATCGGACCAGGGGGAGCCAGGTTATGGCCGCTCGAAATCCAGTGAACAGGCTCGGGGGAAGTGTGGTGCCAAAATGAGCATATCCCAAAATGGCACTAATCGTGGTAGTTTTTTACTGCGTTTAGCGCAAAGTGTTTGGGACCGTCAGGCAATGCTTGTGCTCAAATATGAAGCAATTCGGACCACGGGGAGCCGATTTATGACCCCTGTGCCAAATATGGAACAAGTCCCATAACTGCACCAAAAATGGTAGTTTTTAGTCGCTGAATAGCGCACTGTGTTTGCCGCTGTTAGGGGACCCTTGTGCTCAAACGACAGCTCTATAGCCCTACGGGGGGCCGATTTATGACCCCTGTGCCAAATATGGAACAAGTCCCATAACGGCACTATTCCTGGGAATTTTGCGTTCACTCGCGACTCAAATTGCTCAGTGCGTCATGCCAAGTAATTTGAGCTATCAGTGAACCAAATCGGACCAGGGGGAGCCAGGTTATGGCCGCTCGAAATCCAGTGAACAGGCTCGGGGGAAGTGTGGTGCCAAAATGAGCATATCCCAAAATGGCACTAATCGTGGTAGTTTTTTACTGCGTTGTAGCGCAAAGTGTTTGGGACCGTCAGACAATGCTTGTGCTCAAATATGAAGCAATTTGGATCACGGGGAGCCGATTTATGACCCCTGTGCCAAATATGGAACAAGTCCCATAACTGCACCAAAAATGGTAGTTTTTAGTCGCTGAATAGCGCACTGTGTTTGCCGCTGTTAGGGGACCCTTGTGCTCAAACGACAGCTCTATAGCCCTACGGGGGGCCGATTTATGACCCCTGTGCCAAATATGGAACAAGTCCCATAACGGCACTATTCCTGGGAATTTTGCGTTCACTCGCGACTCAAATTGCTCAGTGCGTCATGCCAAGTAATTTGAGCTATCAGTGAACCAAATCGGACCAGGGGGAGCCAGGTTATGGCCGCTCGAAATCCAGTGAACAGGCTCGGGGGAAGTGTGGTGCCAAAATGAGCATATCCCAAAATGGCACTAATCGTGGTAGTTTTTTACTGCGTTGTAGCGCAAAGTGTTTGGGACCGTCAGACAATGCTTGTGCTCAAATATGAAGCAATTTGGATCACGGGGAGCCGATTTATGACCCCTGTGCCAAATATGAAACAAGTCCCATAACTGCACCAAAAATGGTAGTTTTTAGTCGCTGAGTAGCGCAACATGTTTGGCGCTGTTAGGGGACCCTTGTGCTCAAACGGCAGCTCTCTAGCCCTACGGGGGGCCGATTTATGACCCTTGTGCCAAATATGGAACAAGTCCCATAACGGCACTATTCCTGGGAATTTTGCGTTCACTCGCAACTTAAATTGCTCAGCGCGTCATGCCAAGTAATTTGAGCCATCAGTGAACCAAATCGGACCAGGGGGAGCCAGGTTATGAACGTCCGAAATCGAGTGAACATTTCGAAATCGAGTGAACATGAGTGAACATGAGTGAACACAAAATCGTGATCTTAAAACGCGTTCACTCACTATTCAGAAGATTCCCCACCTAAAACTACCCCCGCATGCAAAAAAATTAGCTCAAAACTCCCAAGGGGGGCCGAGCTATGGCTCCAGTGAACATTTTTTCAATCAGTGAACATTCAGTGAACGTACCATAAATCGATCAATATTGATCGAAACGTGTTCACTATGGATCAGGAAGTCCTCCCAGAGCCCCCCGAGGACGTTAGTGCAAAAATCCCGATCAAAAAACGTTGATTTTGGCGAATTTTGAAAATGTCCCATTTTGGCACTTTTGTGCCGTTTCGAGATCGGGATTTCGCTAAATCGCCCATATGGGACCCTGGGAACATTTCTAGCATGGTGGCACCCGTTTTGGAGCAAGTCGGTGTCACTCGATTTTCAGGGTAAGACAGAACAAAATTTACACGCTAATCATATGCAGACTTAGACTGGGTCTAAACGTTCGTTTAGCTAGACTGCGTTTAAACGCAGTCTAAGACTTAGACTGGGTCTAAGTTAAACGCGCTTTGTGAATCCCACCCTATATGATTACGCATTCTCGCGTCCTTAAGCTGAGACTAGATTTTTACAAATTAGAAATATTTTTTTCACGCTGCATCAAAACTAGATCAAAATTGCATCAAAACTGCATCAGAACCCAAGTAATTTTGTCAGTTTTGATTTGATTTGATTTGATGTTGAGTTCTCAAAAATCAATTGATTTGATTTGATTTGATGTGGACCCTCTAAAAAACAAATTGATTTGATTTGATGCGGGCTTCTTGACAATCAATTGATTTGATTTGATTTGGACCTTTTGAAAATCGATTGATTTGATTTGATGCATCAAAAATCAAAACTGCATCAAAACTAGTTTTGATTTGATGCAGTTTCCACATCAAAACAACCCTAATATACATACCTAGCATAAGCACTTTGTCACTAAAAGAAAATTTCCTACCGTAACATATCCTGTACTGGCAAGATTTATTTAATCAGTTTTTGACGAAAGCCTACTGGCGAATAAATGTTGAACTCCGATAAAGCAGAGGCAGCGTAGTGTGATACAAATCGCGCTTCGTACAATTTTTACAGTTGAGCAGCTGGCCCCAAGCCCAGGGGTCGGGCACCACCTCGCCCGATTGCTCCCGTGCATCTGTGATGTAGTCTGTAAAATTGCAATAGAAACCTTACACAGCAAATCGCCTATTTACGGCTTGCACACAGGCAATCAAATCTGCAGGCGAACGAACCATGCCCCCGTGTATTCAGCTAATATCAGTGTCTGTGCTTCAATCAAAATGTTAGGTACGTAAGGGGCCTTGGCACATGATGCAGAAGTACAGACTACAGAAAGGGTACAATGCGAAGCGGCTGCAAACTTTACAGCTGTGTTTTGACTAGAAAGAACCGTAATCCCCTATTATCACTATAGACGTGTTTTGACTAGGAATAGCCGTATTCTTTAATCGCAATGTTCCAGCTAGGGTTGTTTCAATTATTTCATTTAATCATTGAAACCCACTTTCAATTTCAATATCAATTATTAATTGATATTGAAATTGAAAATAATTAGCCTAAAAATTGATAATGGTATTGAAATTGAAAATAATTTGGTCAAAAATTGATAATGGTATGAAATTGAAAATATTTTAATTGAAATTGAAATTGAAACTATACTTTCAATTTCAATATCAATTATGCTGGGCTGGTTGACTTCACAGCATGTCTGATGCTGGAACGAAGTCTTGTCTGTATGCCTTTTTGTGCATGTAGCATGTGTCGGTGAACAGCCATGATTGAAACGTGATTGATATTGAAATTGTCTAATTTCAATTATTATTTTCAATTGAGCGTACGTCTCTTTATTATCAGTTTGAACCTTTGTTATTGTAGGGGCAAAGAGCCATTTATGATCAAGCCTCAAGTATGAATAACTGAAAATTTGATTGGCTAGATCTCGGGCCACGTGACACATTGACGTATGAAAAACGTATCAAAATGAACCTTGATGTTTGGGCAACCAATGACAAAAATAATGTTTCGGTCACGCTTACGTATTCGGAAAAATTTTGGATCAGGTGCATCCAATCAAAATTTCCCGAAAACTTTGTTAAGAAAAAGACCATCTCAAGTTCGTTTGTCAGCTCAGATAAACTGATGCAGATTATTTTGAGTAAAAGTTTTTGCATCAGCGAAATCAACTGTTTTTCTTCTTTACAAACAAGTCAGGTGAATGATTTTAAAAAAAATTAAAAAAATTAAAATTTAAAAAAATCACTAATAACTAGTGATGTGGATCGAATCGGATCGCTGATTAAGTAAGGTTAGATGGTCAGATCGAATCGGCTGTGAAATTTTAGATCGGCGATTCGGGTCGTTGGTATAACTTTTGAGTATCGACCATACATGTATTACATGTTTAACGATTTTATGACCATTAATTTCAAGCACATTATCAAAATTGTGCTTAACCAAACGTCTTTCGACTCCAAGGGTGGATTTCACAAAGGTGGTTTTGCTAAACCATTGGTTTTACGTACGTTTTGCATGATTAGCACATAATTTCGTTACGAAATATCGAATGATTCGCCACGAATTTCGTAGATTTTCTTAAACCATTGGTTTAGCTCAGTTGAAATTGCAAACCTGCAGCGCAGCAGGTCTCTGTTCTGCTGAATTTTCAACTGAGCTAAACCAATGGTTTAAGAAAATCTACGAAATTCATAGCGAATCATTCGATATTTCGTAATGAAATTATGTGCTAATCATGCAAAACGTACGTAAAACCAATGGTTTAGTAAAACCACCTTTGTGAAATCCACCCCAATAGTTTTTCGCACGTACACACAATAATGGAGCTCAAATTCGTTTTCAGGAGGTAAAATTACCCCAGAAAACAAAGAATCCGCATTGTTGAAAAATTTGCCCATTTGAACCCCCTAGGTGAGGCAGTACGGAAGTCCAGACGGGCACAAACTAAAACGCTTGTCGGATCCGCAATTTGGGACCTAAATCACCCATAGAATAAAGTTTTCAGACCAATCCATTACCAAAAATTTTTCAAGTTCACAAGGGGGGACCCTTGATGTTTCAAATAATCAACAAAAGCATCCAGAAAAACGAATACAATAGGTTGTACCCGGCCTTGCAGGGGTCGGCAACCCCACAAGCCAAAAGTTGAGGCTGAGCAGCCCCAACAGGGCACAGATTGGCCGAAAACTGCATTTTGAGCAAAATTTTGGTGATTTGGCACTAGGGTCCATTTTCAGACCGGGGTCCAAAATGTGGGGGGGGTACCCCCCAAGATTTGAACCGGGGTCCCATTTGTGGGGGGGGCACCCCCCCAGATTTGGACCGGGGTCCACTTTGTGGGGGGGGGGGCACCCCCACGTTTTGACCACTAGGGTCTGATTTGTGGGGGCGGGGCACCCCCCCACGTTTTGGACCGGGGTCGGGTTTGTGGGGGGGGGGGGGTACCCCTGCCACGTTTTGGACCGGGGTCCAGTTTGTGGGGGTGGTACTATGGTCCAATTCGTGGCCTGTTTTTGGATTTAATGGTCGCAGGTTGTAATTCCGACCCCTGCCAGGAATTGGACGAGTGTCATACTCTTCTTATTATGCACTCTTGCAAAGATGTAACAAACGGGTTGTCAGCGGAGTCTATAGAGCTAGGAGTTGTATTATCTTGTATGATATTTAAGTCTAAAAAACTTAGGGCCTATTCCTTTACCGGTTTAAACGGACTGGACTTATTTTAGTCCGAGGTTTAGGAATTGCAAATCGGGTTAAACGGACGAAACGAGTTAAAATAAGTCAGCGGCTTAAATTTAGTCTGACCCCTTGCCAAACTACCACCTGGACTAAACGGATTCAACATGCACGCTTTACCTTAGCGTGTATAGTCAAGTTCGTTTAGTCCGGACGTTTTGGAATGGCATTTTTTAAACCGTTTAGTCCTATTAAAATTAACCCTTTAATCCGGTAAAGGAATAGGCCCTTAGTAAAATATATCAATTACGCTGATCTGTATTTCTGTGACTACATAGTGCATAACAGTTAACAGAGGGACTGCATAGTGCATAGCAGATTGTAATAGTAAAA
>JASANF010009782.1:0-18475 GCA_030248245.1 Trissonchulus sp. WLG1_4
CCCTTAAAGAAGTTAGATTAAATTCAATGAACAATTAAAATAACCAAGACCCAATCAGCGGCAAAAGTTTCAGTAATTATCAAGCAGTCTTTTTCAAGTAAACTAACCAGGAGGTCAGTTAAAACCTGTTGTGCAGCGGTATACCTGCACCTCTAATAATTAAAATCTATAAAATCAATCAATGAATTAGTTTAACTGGTGAAAGCTCCAATGATTGGCAAAACTAATTATCAAAAAAATGCTGCCGAAACTCGGGATCGAACCAATATCATTAATCTAACGCTCTCCCATCTGAGCTATTTCGGCTACGATGAAGAGCAGATACGATCTTGTTTCTGGTCTATCTACATGAAATCTAATGCTCATTTGGTTTCGTCCAATTTTAATTTTAACAGACCTATTTGTTGTAAAAATACTTTCCTGAATTCTAACTTCACAATTTTTGGTGAGTAAGGTTTGATGATCATACAAATCCTCAAACTGTCAAAATCAATGATTATGTTTGATACAAATAACTTTACTCCATGAATTTTAATACTAGAATGGCTTAGATGGTAGCAATATCTAGTTTAGATTTAATGCCCGCGTGTTCGATTCCGTCCCAGATATAGCTTTTCCTGTTGGGCCACAGCCCAACAGGTCCTTAATTTTGATTCTGGCATCTTAACGTTGTCTTAGCGTTATAGTGTTTATGTGCGGAGTGTGTTTTACACGTCTTCAATCGTAGTTGAGCATCTGTCACACTGAAATGCCTTGTATTTTCACTCTGTTGTTGTAGATTTGTTGAGATCGTGTTGAGAACGTAATTCAAAATGCAAAAGACTGTTAAAAGTGATCAACTCAGAATTGAACCTATGACCTCATGGTTAAGAACCTATCAAACTAACCACTCGGCCACAGATATCAGTAAAGGAACGAGACATCACTAATAGTACATATATAATTAATAGGATATTATTAATAGGAAATAAATTATCCATAGCGATAACACTATCCTAATTGATAATATTAAATAAACTAAACAAGATCCAAAAACAGGCATACCTATAAATCCTTATTTACAAAAACGTAAAGTTTAAGACAAATTCGCTATTGGAAAATTTTGTCGAAATTGGCCCAGGTCCACAGCGTTAAAATACTGGTCTAACTAAAATATTCAATGACAACTAAACGAACCTTAACGTAAACTTAAACTTAAACGTTTTGACGTTTTACGTTTTTTGACGTTGTTGAACTTAAACGTTTCTTAACCATAAGTTTGCTGGGTCGAGTCCAGCCAGTGACAATTTATTTTAAATTTTCCGGAATATTCGCTCAAGTCGATTCAGCAATAACTTATTTTTCGTCCTTTTTACTTGAATGTTGTAGCTGGCCCAACAGGTTTACGATGGCCTCTGGCCAATGTACTTAAAAATAAATGCTTTATGCTTACTGAATGTTTTTGCCGCAGATTTGATTTGTTTCCATTCCATGACTGGCATTGCACATGAATGAGTTTTCGCCAGCTCTTGTAATTTAACACTGAAGCCATCAGAATTAACGCAGGAAATCATGCTAAACACATGTAACGCCCGCTTTGTTGAACTAACGCACAGGTTACACAAACCAACTAACAACAGATTAGAACACAAGCTCAGTGTTATTTGTCCAGAATCAAAATTAAAGACCTGTTGTGCTGTGGCACAACAGGAAAAATCAAATCAAAACCATACTCTGGTGAACTTTGAACAAAGTTTCATTTCCTGTTTGTTGTTTTTTAAATATGAAAATACAAATAATAAGTCGAGCATTTAGCACGTCGCACATAATCAAGTTTATTACTTGACTGATTTATAAAAAACATTCTTGTCAAGTGTTTTTTGTGCAAAAAATTGTTTATCTAACCAAGTAGACATAGACGCAGACTAGGAACCTACCCTCAAAAATATGTTACTATATTAATTATTAACTTTCTAGCTTCTCTATTAATCATTTACTACAGTATTAATTAACAATGGACGCAAAAGTGAATATTTGTGCCAAAGCTTTGGCGAACATACTCACTAGCACTACTCAGGACAATTTGACAAAAACCAACTCTGTTCAGCAATTCCGTTACATTTTTATCGGATTAATTTTAAGCGTGATCGTTTGGATCGGATTAGTTGGTAATTTCGTGCTGATTTTAATCCTGTGTCGACGTCGCTTTTGGACTCGTGTCAATTACCATTTAGTGGCTCTGGCTTTATGGGATATATTTCTCCTGCTGTGCAGCTGGCTTATGATGTGTCTCACGGCTTTGAAGTTTGACGGAAAGTTCCCGCTATACGGTCGTTGGGCGGTGGCTAACTCAATTTTTAACGGTTGTATTAACACAGCCATGCTAGGCTGTATATGGATTACACTAACAATTACTGTAGAGCGCTACTATGCAGTCTGTTACCCGCTGAAGCATAAGCGAATATGCATACCCGCTGTGGGTAAATGGGTAGTGGTGATTGTAAGCTTGATGGCAGTTTTGTACGGCATACCACGCTACTTCGAGTCCAAAATTATACAGTGCTCTATCAATGGTAACACAGTTTCAGTTGTGACACGGTCCCCTTTGTTGTCTGACTGGAATTATTTCACCTATTATCGAGTTGTGGGGGGCCTAATTTTTGTGACCGCAGCCCCCTTTTTGGTCATGGCTGTTTTGACGTTCCGCAAAATCTGCCTACTTCAGAGCGCCGGACGTAAACGTCAAAGTATGACGCCACAGCCAAGCGTCGACCGACGCGCAACTTGGCAGGAGTCGCGTCAGTCCACGTCTGACGGCATCACGACTTTGCGCCAGTCCATACGTCGGCAAATGTCAACTGCGTCATTCAAGCTATCAAGCGCGTCACTGAAACGACGCAGAAGCTTCAAGAATGAAACCAACTTGAATCGCATGCTAGTCTCCGTGTTAATCAAATTTCTACTCTGCTATACGCTGCCTACGGTGAATGATATTTTAGAAAATCTACTGGGGGCTAATTTTAGACGTTTGATATTTGTATATTTAGTCGAGATCAGCAATTTTCTAGTCATGCTACATTCCGCCACTAACTTTATTGTTTACGTCGCCTGTGGTCAGCGCTTACGTGACGAACTTAGGCGGGTTTTACGTATTTTGCCGTCTAATTTACGGAAAAGAAGCTTATTTACCACCACTGGGGAAGCAGATACAGACTTATGCCCTATGCTGGTTATGCGTGGAGTAGCCCTTACTGGGCCGATTCTAATGCACAACTCTGGGCATCAAACAACCAAAACAGAAACGTAATGGATCTATATATCAAAATATACATGTAATTAATAGCTGAATAAATTGTTTGATTTACCGTTGAAAAGGACTGTATTACAAACTAGTCATTAACTACTCAGTTACATACTAATGTGCTGTGTATATGTTAAGTAAATTAGTTTATTTCAGTTCAGTTATACTCATTGTCAATAAAGAATGTTGAAAGAAAGATGATCCCCAGTTTTGAAAAAAATGGAGCTTCCGGGAATCGACCCGGGCCGCTTACATCAACGACAAGAATGCTAACCACTACACCACAGCCCCCAAGTCTCATAGGCCCTAATTCTTATTCACAACAGTCTCCCCCATCGAAAATGGCTGCGACCCTGCAACGATACTCGATCGATACTCATGCTCCCGGGGCGAACTCGATGGTTCAAGGGGAGCACATTTGCACATAGGCCTACTTCAGTCACACTACACTCAGGGTTTCCTGGCTTACCCGCAACCACAGGGTTTCTCGATCGACCCAAAATATTTCCCAACCAAATTCAACCGGCTCACCCTTAACCGAAACCGAGGGTTTTCTCCGGTCCACCCCTAGCCGAAACCGAAGGTTTTTTGGCTTACCCTAAACCGAGTGACCTAATAAAAAATACTAGTATGAACACAGTCATACTGCACACAGCACGAGTACCGTAAGAGTTGAAGTGCCAACCTCAACCCAGGGCATGGGGCTCCTAACCCACCTCCGAAGTCGGTACGGAGGTAAGGCAGTCCTGATGACCCGTCTTATGTCATGTTAAGGGAACAATAATGCCTTCATTTTGAAAGAAAAAAAGCGGAGGCGCCGGGAATCGAACCGTGGCCGCTTGCGTCGATGACAAGAATGCTATTTTCTACACCACAGCCCCCAAGTTTCATAGGCCCTAATTCTCATTTAGGTACAACATACCGAATTAAAAGGGACAACATAAATCTGTTCCTGTGCTTTTGTTGAATGGTTATTAAAGATACACTGTGATTGTTCATGGCGATAGGTATATAATAGCAAGAGTACATAATAGTGCCCTACTCTGGTAACCCTCCCTATTATCCTAATACAAGAAGAGAGAGACACTGTGCATTCAACCGGTGTTGGAGAAGATTCATATTTAGAGCCAATGTACGTTCAGCAGGCCAGGATAATGAATAGGTTATTGTTAACATTTGAGTCAACAAATTCACTTTATTTTACAGCTCATGATGATCAATCCTTCAATTTTTTGACCACGTTGGTCATGTTATCAACTTTAATTTTACCTTTATCCACAGAATTAACTTTACATGTGGGTAATTTTAATAATAAGGTTGACCATAAAAATCTAAATAATGTTAGGCGAAGTTTGAACGCGTGCGAACTGATTTTTTTTAAAAATGAAATATTATGATTACCTCATGGTGGCTCTTGAACCAACGGCAGTGTAAGCCGGCCGGTCAGACAGCCCAAGTGTCACAATTTCACAGTCTAGCGTCGCTAAGGATTCCATAAAACTTATAAATAAATGCAAATCTCAGGGCCAATGCCTAAATTGGATTTAACGGATTATATTAAAATTTGTTTGCCTAATAACTTTTTTTCCATGTTGAGATAGACTTAAAAATTTTTGTGCACAAGGGGGGTACTATAAATAATTGCTATCGCAAATTTCGTAGAAATTCGTAAACGATGTCATGAGTTAATGGCAAAACAACTTTTTATCTAATCTAATAATTTTAATTTAATCCATTTTAGGAATTGGCTCACAGTTTTGCAGGAGTTTTAGCACTTGGAACTTGTTAATTTGAGCTCGTAAGTTACATACTTGCGATACACTAACGTATATTATTTTAATTGAGACTGCCGTTTTAGACAGTAGCCTAGGTATATACCCATTTATCTTTTGTGAATTCTAGCCTATACTTAATCCTGCCCGTACTGTAATGTATACTGTAATAATGAGAATTAATATCCGCCATCATTCCAATGCAAGCTACACAGGTGGTCAAGGATATTTCCAAGTTTTTTGGAACTTCGCTGTTTATGTTAACCATTCAATTGCAAATAATATTAATCAGGCGTCGCAATGTGCGCTGCGCCGCGGCTTTCTGAAAACTCAGTCATGCAAATGAGGGCAAATTCATAGAACTTGCACAAGCGCAAAACTTCGGTATTTTTCTGCTCAGTAGCTGAAGTTCTATACTTTGGCGAGAAAGTGATATCTGTTTTTTTGTCAGTTTATGTTATTATAAATACTATATCCTTTAGTTAAAACTGTTTCTGTTATACGGACTGATTTTTTTGACAATAACATTTTGTCAAGAGTACATAATTACATAGACTCTTAGGCCCGGTGCATACTTTGCGCTTTAGTGCTTAAGCACACAAATGTGTCCTTCTGAAGTGCTAAGGACGTGCTTTGAAGACATGGGCAATGTTCATGTTTTTAAGGTGCGCTTTAGTGCTTAGCTAATCAAAATTGAGCTAGAATTTTAATTAGACGAATTTTTATACATTATGGGTCTGTTTTATGCTATATTTAAAATTTTGGGTTGGTTTTTTTTGTATTCGATGTAAATTTTAGGGTTTTGTATTAATTTAAAACATTAATAAGATGATATCCAATCAGAATTTAAATAAAAACGAGTGACTTTGTGCTTTGTGTATTTCAAGTATATTAAACTGACTGTGAAGAAAAAAGTCACTGATAACGTTGATAAAGAATTAGTGATGCGATAAAAATTTAAAAACTCATCAATAACTCAGATCAATTGTATAAAGAATGAAATTTCAACGGCCGTTGAAATTTGAACGGCCGTTGAAATTTTGCTGATTTTTATAGAAATTTCAACGGCCGTTTATTTCAACGGCCGTTGAAAAATTCTCCGTTGAAATCTACATTTTCTCCATTTGCTATATTACATATTCAACTGCCGTTCAAAATGTTTCGATTGTATAAAAGTCCGTTGAAAATTTTCAACGGAGGTTTTAAGCAATTTTAACAGCGATTTTATAAACAAAATTTGTCCGTTGAAATAAACGGGTTTTCAGAAATTTCTCCGTTGAAAACACGCGACTAATCATTTTTTCCAACTACTCGTTCTAAATTTTTAAAAATTTCAACGGCCGTTTAGTTCAACGGCCGTTCAACGGCCGTTGAACTGCCGTTGAGTTCAACGGACCGACAAAGCTCCGTTGAAAATATGCAATTTTTAAAATTTGTTGCAAAGTGTTTACTTGTTAACATCAAATAGCAAAGGAACATTGATAATTGAAAACTTTAATCTTACTTTTATAAATTCATAACTTTATATAGTTAAGGAAATAATTTAACATTAAAATAGTAAACTAGTAAAGTAATTAAACTAGTAAAAAATTACACAGCAGTTTGGGAGGGTAATATTAGCACAAATGGACAAATTTCTTTCCTTGTTTGCAACTAAGTTACACGAAGTTATGTTCTAAAAATCTTAAAATTCTCCGTTGAAATTTTAACGGCCGTTGAACGGCCGTTCATTTGAACGGCCGTTTATCTCAACGGACTTTTCTTTATAAAATCACTGTTGAAATTCACATTTTTCTCTGCCAAAATCACACGATTTCATTATTTATAAAATTCAAACAATATAACCGGCCGTTCATTTTAACGGCCGTTGAGTTCAACGGCCGTTGATATGTTTATACAATTGGGACCTGCAGCAAAAACATAAATGCAGTTTCAGGAAAACTGTTAGAGAAACTTCCTTAGATTTTTGTAATTTTTTTCAAAATATTTAGATTTCGCTAAAACTTTGTGAATTTATTTTTGTTTTCATGTTTTCATGTTTAAGATGTTTTCTGTCTAATGTCCCCATTATGTGCTTGTACGTACTGTATTCAGAACGAGATGAACTCCGTGGGTGTGAGCTAGATCTAATGATAGTTAACTCCGCTCAAATTTCCAGTGCTGATTTTCCGAGGCAAGTCAAAACACAACTTGTCTGTAATTACTCAAGTTACCATCCTCCCTTATCTAATTAAAGATTCGATTTTCCTCACTTTGATTGACCCAAATTTTTGCCCGAGAAATCACGCATTATGAGTCAGCACTTATTTTTTAACATCGCCAAAGTTCCTTCATATTGAATCTCACACTTTTCAGAGTAGTTTTATGATACCTGTGAAGCCTGGTTAATAGCTGTCCGTAAGGTTTTACGTTTGTCTCTCATTAGGCACTGTATAAAAAAGAGCAGGTTAAATTTTGTTGCGAAAACTAGATCAATAAGCGCCGAAACTGTACAAACCTATCAATAAAGTTGAAAGAAAGAGGATGCCCCGATTTTGAAAGAAATAAAGAAATAAAGGCGCCAGGAATCGAACCCGGGCCGCTTGCGTCGACGACAAGAATGCTGACCTCTACACTACAGCTCCCAAGTCTCGTAGGCCCAATTTTTCATTTACAACAATAACAATAATTTATTAACATTGAAACTCCACTTTCCCTAGAAAAATGAAACTCCACTTTCACTAGAAAAATAAACAAGTATTGTTCAACTACTGTCAAAAACATTTTTAAATGTTTTCACTATTCTTGACAGAAAAATGCCAAATTATGCGAAACTTGGCAGCTTTGTGACAAAAATCTTTACTTCTGTCCTTTCTTTCAATATTTTCTCTCAATTTGCTTCTCTAGCTTAAAAGTGAGTCTCTGTTTACTGTAATGTAATTTTACAAGGCAACTTTTCTGATTAAATTTTCTCAATTCCACCTACAAAAATCAGATTGACTTTATTTAAGGCCAAAAAACGGAAACTTTATCAAGTCTTCTTTTAAAGTTAATGTTGCGAACAGAACAATCCATTCTTACTTCTCCGCTACCGTTTTGAAAGAAAGTCTGAGACAATACTGTCTGTAATTTTTTGGAAGTTTTGTATAAAAAATAAATAATTACTAAAAAAGATTTAACCAATTAAAAAATCGGCTGCAGTTTAAAACTTGAAACTATGTATTCAATCATATATAGCCAAAATTAATATGCCCGTCTCTGCACTTTTTATGCCGTCACTCATTAGTGTTTCCAGACTGTTTTTTGTGAGTTTAAAAAACCAGCAAGTCACTCGCGAACTCTGTTACTATTATAGTCAAAAGTCATGATATAGAATAGTTTGCTGCTTCAATTTTGAGCTAATAGAAAAATTTATGCTACTATAGTTCCGTATTTGAGCCGTTTGCTGGTTTGTCTTTAGCAAAGCTTAGTATTCGTGTTTTATTAATTTCCATCTAAAGTCTGACCCAAAATTACTGAGCCCGAACACAAAATAGGTGGCGTGATTTTTGTGACAACTCGCTGTACTCTTGATGTTTGTAGTTCGTTATTTTTTGTAATGAAATCGCCTGTTTCTTTTTGTCTCAGGGTCTAGCAATTTTTGGTCAGACTTTAGTATTTACCATCTTAGAACTAGAATACAAACAGGCATTGCAATCTATGTTTGTGAAACTGGAGTAAATGCTTTTGGCGATTTTTATTTTCAACTTTTGCATCTGTTGAAAGGTGATGAAAATGAGGAATAGAGCCAACAAGACTTGAGGGCTGTGATGTAGTGATTAGCATTCTTGTCGTCGACGCAAGCGGCCCGGGTTCGATCCCTGGCGCCTCCAATTCTTTCATTCTTTCAAAATTGAGGCATCCTTTTGTTTTCAACATGGGCATATCCATACCTTGCGAGACCCGTTTTGGTCCATCTGGATTTTAAAGCTGCCCCGACCCCAGTTTTTCTCATTCCATGCGATTTTTCATTCAGCGCTGTTAGATGGTCATCCTCATACTCAAAATGTGTGCCCACATATTGCTGAGTCTAAAGTATGGTCTCAAGGTCTAGAGATGTTTTCAGTTAACGAAATCTTAAACAGTTCAGTTAATCAGTTAATTGATTACCTGAAGATTAGATCAGTTAATTAGTTAATAGTGAAAGGTGTGCGTTAATAAACAAGCACGTACGTAAATGTCCATCAACTGAACTGAATACTTACTTATTAATAATGGGGATCAGGGTGTTTGCTTCACGTACATACATCCCTGACATACCTGACGCCACTAAACTTGTAATAATAATACTGATTAATACTGATTAATACTTAATTTAATAATTAATAACTTAAGTGGGGGGCTACCCAGGTCAAAAATCAAAGTTCTCCAATTTTGCTTATTTGCACATATGTTACTCCCCAAAGGCACCCGAACGGTAAGAACAATTAAGCTTGAAGGTGCCCTTTTGGTTCAGTGCGTTTGCCAGTGTATTCACATAGGCAAAAGTACGCAACAAGCCCAATCTGCGGCATAACCTTCAGTAAGTATTAAGCATTGCTTTCAAGTAAGCTGACCAGCAGGTCAGCTAAAACCTGTTGTGCAGAAAATAAATATCTTATTGCAAAATGTGTATGCAAAATATTGACGTTGTGTTTTTCAGCAAAATATGTATGCAACAGATTCAAAGCGGTTTTAATTGACGTTGTGTTTTTCAGCAAAATATGTATGCAACAGATTCAAAGCGGTTTTAATTTTTGTTCCTTCTAGAGAAGGAACTATTGTTTTGAAACCAACTCTGGGCAGTGTTACGCGCATATGATTAACACGTAAAGTCAGTATGGGAGCTGACTGCTCTTTTTTTTAAAAACAGCGTTTTTCACAATTTTAAATGAAACAATTATAAACAACACCTTTTCAGAGGTCTTAATTTGTAATTTTGATTGAGTTTTGTTATTTAAAAATTTTTTGCGCATGCTAATATTTCAGACAAAATACACAAGCAATTCACGTGACTGTCTAGACAATTGTCCGTTTACTAGTTTCAAACTTCTATTTTCATAATAAAATGTGGCATAACCTCTTGTACTTTTGTTAGCCAAAAGCAAAGTTAATGTAGTTTTATTTTTATTAAAAAATATAATTATTTATTGCGCTCTCATATCAGTCATGGTTTTTTCCAGAGCAGTAGCAATTAAACATCAATAGTAATCGAAGAAGCGTGGCCGAGTGGTCAAAGGCGCTACTTCAAGATTAGTGTATTATTACTGCAAGGGTTCGACCCCCACAGTTGTGTTTGTCCAAAAAAAGTTGGTACTGTTGTCTGCAGAATTATTTTTGAACTAAAATTTTTGCCATTAACGTGTCCTGAGTGCTGATATCAAAAATAGAAAAGTAAAAGTATCAAAAGTAAACTGACAAATATGGATTTTGCACTCAACAAAGGAACCTTGCCCCTTTTGGGGCCTGCTTGTTATCTTACAATAGCAGTTCTTACAGTTGTTTATGCAACAGAAACTTAAAGTAGTTTTGATCTTACAACAAATGATGTACGAACGAGATCCTTTACTGAGTGAGAAGTGTATTGATTAAGTGATTCTTTCATGACAATCGAGTGACTACATTTCGCAGAAAATACAAAATTCCGCCAAATAAAGTATCAGTTCAAACAGAAGCATCTGTTAAAAATGTACTTAAACCTACACCTAAACATACACTCAAACAAAAACGTCGACAGTTTTACTTAAATATAAGTTTTATGTGAGACGTTCCCGAGGTAAACCGTTAATGACTGCTCACGCAATCTGTCCGCAAGTCAGTCTGCTACTGCTTCACATCAACAGTTGGTATGTGGCCGGTTAGCTCAGTTGGTATTGCGTCCGAGCCGTAATCGGAAGCTTGGTGGTTCGAATCCACTGCGGCAGCTCCTTTTTGAAAATTTTCGACCCGACTACAGTCAGCAGAATACAGTCAATTTACTTCAGGGAAGCTGATTAGGATTAAGCTACAAATACACTGAAAATCTAGGTGACATACACACATGAGCTGGCGTTTAACACGCAAAAAGATGCAATGCTTGCACAGTTTAGTGTTATAGCGCCAGAATCAAAATTAAAGACCTGTTGTGCTGTGGCACAACAGGAAAAAAAGGCTAAAAGTAGCCCTTAGTTGGTCAGTTCTATCACAAACCACATCAAGCCAATCAGGCTGAAACTTGGCATAGTAGCAGCTAATGCGCAAAATCGTATGATCCGGATTTTCGATATGTTATTTCAATTCTAAATTCGAAGGCGAAATGTCAAAAAATGGCCGTTTTTCAGGCCCGCCAAATTTGAGTAATTTTACGTTTGGCGTCACTGCTCAGGCTATAAGCAAAAATTTTAAAAAATGGATCATAGAGGTTGCGATATGACATTAGGCTATCGAATCGTGTAAAAATCAACTTCGTCAGGATTAACAAAAATTTCGAGTAAAGGAACGCTTTGTGAGCACAAAAAAACTTTTTTTTGCGCCTATGACTTACACGTAAATTTGAAGTTTTGGGAGCCCCTTGTGAAAAATTGGCAAAAGCATTGGTTCCAGTTTGTTACATCTGCGATGCGCCTCCTCTAGGGCCACATTGTGTGCAAATTTGAAGCGAATCAGAGAACCTAAAATTTTCACTTATACAGGTAGCCCTCCCCTAAATAATAATAATGCAGATTTTCAGTTATGCTTAAAAACTGAAAATCCAATGCAGTTTCAACGCATAACTGAAAATGATTTTCAATTATTTGCATGTAATTGAAAATAATATCAGTTAACTGATTCCGATCAGTTTTTCATGACCGAAGCAGTTCAGTTACAGTTAAGTTAACGGCTTGTGAGAATGGCGCAGTTACTGTAAGTTATCAGTTTTTAACTGCTTTTAAAAATCAGGGCAGTTAAGTTATCAGTTATTATCAATCAACTGTAACTGCTTAACTTTAATTGAAAATGAATCAGTTAGCAGTTAACTGAAAACATCCGTACTTATGTCACAGTATGGTTCCAACCGAAAGTGTCGCCGGGTTAGTGCCATTAGGTACTGTTTCCTCAAATGTTCACACGGACACCTTTAGGACTGATAAGGTGTGAAAATTTGGGTTTGCAAATAATACATAGGCATACATAGGTATGACCTCGAAAAACTATCTACAGAAACAGTATATATCTTTGGAAATGCATTTTTTATAAATTGGACTTAGCTTCCTGCTTTGTAGCTAAGCTTTTATAACCATTTAGTCCTCTCTAAATCGCGTGTCAGCTAATTCAAAACAGGAGAAGCTTCGTGTTTCAAGAAAATGAGCATTTAGGACGGAAAAAGTTCAACATATTTATAGCCAGTACTTTTCCGTAACTTTGTCCGTAGTCCTGAAACTTTGAACTTAACTTCCTATTGAATGCACATGTATACACGGAGGGGTCTGTTGAGATCCATGTGCCCAGATTTGCAATCTAAGGAGAAGCGGATTAAGCGACTTATTATAAGCCGAGGTTTAGGAATGTAATATCTGACTAAACGGAAAGACGAGTAAGTCAGCGGCCTAATTTTAGTCTGAACAGATTCCCAAATTAAAACTGTACTAAATGGATTTAACATGCACGCTTAACATCAGAGCGCAAAGCTATGTAAGTCTGTTAGTCTGACTAGTAGCGCGCCAAAATTTAAGTCCGCTTGATCCAGAGGTTTTTAAATGGCATTTTTCAGCATAATTTTTAAACCGCTCGCACTTCACTTGCACACCAATTTGGTTGTTAAGTTTTGAGCATTAAAGCGCCTCTCCCAATCTAGACTTGAAACACTATTCTTTAACTACGTGTAAAATTACAAAAACAAACAAATATAATTCTGAAACCTAAAATTTAATAATTGCATTTTTGTTTTTTGCCCCTATTCACACTATTTTATAGCATAAATGATGACAGTTCACTGACGCGTCAAACCGGAGTCATAGTCACTTGATTCCGGAGTCATTGTGTATATAACCGTATGCTTTGTCTGCTGAGTCAAGTGATTCTGACTCCGGAGTCTGTAGCAAGTAATTTTGGTTGGTACTGTAATAGGGGAAAGTATGACACTCTTTCCTATTCTAGCGGCCCAGCCTGACATCAAGTCGTAAAAGGGCTCTTTCGGCCGGAGCATCGTTCCGGCCGATTAACTAGAATAGGGAAGAGAGTCATATGTACCTAGTCTTCCCTATTATGAACTTTTGTTACAACGTTGCTCCGCAGTTAGCCGGCTGATTATATTCTTTCGAATCATTCTGGACCACTGTTGTCACTGTTGTCCCTTTTGAGCGCCCATAATAAAGCACTGTCACAATTGCAATTCCAAAACTTCAAGTCATACAGTCTAAAATTTTCGAGAAATTAAAACTTTGCGCCTTTACACGATTTATATTAAGTTTTTTGCTGGGTCAAATCCAACAGTTTATTTTGTGTAGAATCGGCTAATATCCCTGACCCCTTTCAGAAGCAGTTTTTTGTTTTTAATATTTTCAACTTGCTAAGCGCACACCTACTTAATAATTATATTATTTACGCTGAAATATTTATAGAGTTTTACCGTGTCAGGTTTATTAAACCCGCCTTGATATTTTTTCATCAATTCATCAGCTTTTTCGTGATCAGTGAGTTTCAGATCAAGAATAAACTAGAAAACGTAGGCTTAGGTGTTTTCCAACATGCAGTTCAATTTTATGATGCTGTTTACTTTAAGCGGTCAAAGTGTAGTGTCCAATACCGTTAACTTTGCTACAAATTTGTTAGTTTATTTTTAGTGTAAATTTAGTGTAAAAAATGGAAGCTTGGCATAGTTGTATCCCACATGTAGGCGCAAAATCGTAAGATCAGGATTTTTGATATGTATATTCAATTTTAAAATCGAGGGCTAAAAAATCGAAGGGGCTAAAAATCGAATTTTAAATTTTAAAATGAAAAAATGGCCGTTTTTTGAGCCCGCCAAATTTTAGCGATTTTACATTTGGCGTCACAGCTCAGGCCATGGGCAAAAATTTAAAAAAATTAATCACAGAGGGTGAGAATTGACGTTAGGCTATCGAATCATGTAAAAATCAGCTTCGTCAGTGTTAACAAAAATTTCGAGTAAAGGGACGCTTTGCAACCACAAAAAACTTTTTTTCGCGCCTATGATTTACACGTATATTGAAAGTTTGGGAGCCCCTAGTAAAAAATTGGCAAAACCATTGGTTCCAGTTTGTTACATCTGCGATGAGCCTTCCCTGGGGCTACATTATGTGCAAATTTGAAGCAAATCGGAGAACCTAAAATTTTCACTTTTCCAGGTAGCCTTAAGGGGGCGCTCTGAGTAACTTCCAATAAATCAAATTGCTATAATTTTTTGTTTCTTGCTGATACAAACTTTTTTGTTTAAGTGCAATCAAGATGAACAGCAGGCATGCATTTTTGCAAAGTTTGATGAGTCTCAGAACATTTTAACATATTTTATGACTGCATCAAAATCGAAATTTTGAAAAACTTGACTAAGTTTTGAAATGACGTAGCTCAATGGTGCCTCAACCAAATTTAATAATCCATAGCTTAAATTAAAGACAAATATCTTGGCGAGGTGCCATTTGTGTTGAATTTTTATTATTTGCGATCAATTTTTAGTTATCTTAATTTCTATCAAAAGTGACGTTTTAAAAAGCCTATCATATTGAGCCAAACCATAATAATTACAATTCAAGAAGTTCAGCGCCTCGATATACATCTGCACTAACAGTCTGCAAAGATTCAAGCGAATCGGTTTTCGCAGCTGACAGTAATCTTAAAAAAATGTACGCTATAGCCCAATTTCAGAAACCTGAAGTTTGCCTACGCATACGTATTTTCCAAAAAATAGAGCTAATTTTTCTGTACTAAAATCCGTTGAGAAAAGTTTCAGAAGCCGAAAAGTAGCTAACGAAAAATTAGTTTGAAAAATAGTTTATTTTTGTCAATGTTGGTCAACGTATTTTGGAAATTTTTTTAGAAAGGTTTGCCTACACAAACGACTTTTTGAAAAGTTGCAACTAGCAATTAGCTACAAAGAACTGCTTCAAAAAGTGCCAAAAGCCAGATAGAATTTTTCGGTATATCGATTTAAAGATTTTTTCCCATTGAAAAATAGGTTAAAATTTCAAGTTGACCAAAATTTGACGTTATATACTTCAAATGAAAGCTAATTTAATTTGCAACAACTTTTCTTCTTGAGTTAGTTAACGGATACTTACGTGAAAAATTTTATCGCCCAAAGTCGGTTATTCAGAGCGCCACCTTAAGGTGGTAATGTCGCTAAAGCAGTTTTGCTCATAGGTTGCAAAAAGAGAGCTTTTTGCTTTGAAATTGTACGTTCATTGAGAAACTAGTAAAATGCTATATGGTGTCAAACAAATACTGTCAGACACTAGACTACCAATATCTACCAATATTTCGAATCAATCACCAAGCCAGACATCACACAATAGGGACATAAAAATTCAAGAAATCAAGCCAGATATCAGATTGGCCAGCTTGTGAAGCACATATAATGTTTTAAGGTGGCGCTCACCTCAAAAAGTCATGTTTGGCGCTAAGCTCATGCTGTCAGTACTAATACCATTTTGATTTTACATCAAAGAGACCTCAAAAAAACCTATTTACAATACATTTCAGCACTTTAATGTGAATGTGTCAAATTTTATGACCATGTCGAATTTCCTATTCACACTAATTTTATTTTTGACCTAGCTCAGCGAAACTTCAACCGATTTTGACGATCTTGGTATCAATAGAAAGATCTTTCAAAACTCTAGACGTGATTGATCTTCGATTTTTTATTTCTATTTTTGATTTTGCAAAAAAACGATTTTTCAAAAATCCTTTGTGTTTGAGCGACTACAAAAAGTGCTGCGAGCCAAAATTTGAAAATCGAAAAACTTTCACGTCTGCATTTATATTCTTTCTTTCATTGTGCAAATTTTCAACTCGATCGCAATCGGCAGCTGGGACCCAGGTCCAAAAAAAGTAGTCAATTTCGCTACACAAAAATGTAAGGTTTGCCCACACGTTTCACTTTTTCAAAAATTAGACCTTTTCTAGGACTGCATATTTCCGTTGAAAAAAGTTACCAAAAGCCATACTCAATTTTTTAAGAAATTAAATCAAAAATTTGACTTTTTCGAAGATTTATCAGCTTTTTAGGTTTTTCATTTTTGATTTGCATTTTCACGGCTAAATTACTCAGCAAAGCTTCAACGTATTCTTATGTTTAATACATCAATTTAAAGCTAAGAAACCGCACATTTCAGTGATATGAGTGATCATTTTATATTGAAACAAAAAATTTTAAGCTACGGTTGCAAAATTGTCAAAAAAATTCGAAAAAAATTTTTAATTACAATATGCACATCAAATGAAAGCTCTTTTCATTCTGAACAACTTTTCTTCAAGATATTATGATCAAAAATGCAGCTGAAAAAAATTAAACGCCAAAGTCGGTTTCCCTAAGCGCCACCTTAACGCACATTTTTTTGTCACAAATAAGAAAAATGAAATATGAAGGTACATTTTTCTTTTTATTTTAAAATAAGCGTCTAAATTTTTCACAATTTATCATTATTGCTGAGAGTACTTCACAGTTTACGCAGTTTCACAGTTCAAACAGGTATTACTCCGCAACCACTCAAGCAATTTGCACTAAATTTTGTGTGAATAAACTAGAGCATATGTTCTTTTAGCCTGTGTAAAAAATCTAAACAAAAAGTTACACAATTGTGACGAAATTATCGAATGTGAATAGGTTTTCAAAACGTCATTTTTCCGACTTCACTGCTAACTGTATGCTGCATCAATTTTACTGAAACTTGGCGAAAATATTTTTCTTAACACATATTCTCAGAGTATATAAAGAATACTGCCTTAAACTGCTAACTTGGCCAACTTCAGTTGGCCAGCTTATGTTGGCCAGGTTGGCCAAGTTAGCCAAGTTGACCAGCTACCGTGACTACAACTACACTACACCATACAACATTCCTACCAACAACGGAATCTGCGAGTATCGAAATTGCACCATTACACTTGCAGTTTCAACTTTTACAGTGCGCTCACGTTAACGCAAATTAACTATCTGAATTATTTTTTGCAGTTATTTAATTACCTAAGGTACACCCGTTTTGCTTCCTTGTTATTTCGTCTGAGCCAAGACTTAGCTTTATCGTGATTTGTGCTTTTGTACTTTTCCCAATTGCCAAGAATCAAAAGTTTAATACCCAAGAGTTTCTGAACAACTTTTGTTTGCCAACAAGACCATAAATAAAACTAATTTACAATTCGCAAACTTTCCAATTGTGTGAGAATTGACGCGAGCCTTGGCTTATTTAATGTAACTTGTCGCTCAGTGTTTTTAATTGGGATCAGGCTTTGTTAACTTTCTTCCCGACTTCGAGACCAGAGACATCTTTCCAGAACTCTAGACATATTTTAGCACCTTAAATTAATCATTACCTGTCAGAGTAAAAATAGCAGACCTAAATTGTGTTAATGGTGGAAGGCTGACACACTTTAGACAGGTCTTCTTTAGATACTGCGGAACTCAAGCTAGTATTTGTGTTGTAAATGAGAAGTAGGGCCTATGAGACTCGGGGGCTGTGGTGTAGTGGTAGCATTCTTGTCTTCGACACAAGCGGACGGGTTAGATCCCGGCGCCTCCATTTTTTCATTCTTTTAAATTGAGGCTTCCTCTTTCTATTCAACATTTGTAGGTTTTTGATCCTATTCTGAAACTTTTGTATGCTTTATTTTCTCAAATGAATTGCTTTTTTGCAAATTTGCAAATATTCATGCTCATATACGATTTTTATACTGTATTTTTGTTTATATTTTATATTATTACTAATTTTCTTGAACTTTAGGGAAAGCATGTAGTTAAGCGTTTGTAGTGTTTTCATTTTCATTTCAATTTTATGTTTTGACTGCAACCAGGATTTGTCTCTTTTTAACACCTTTCACGATCAAGTACTGATTGTCTGAAACGTTTTTTTTCATTCTTTGCCCATACATGGCAGTTAGTTGCAACTGTATTTGTAAATGTACAAAAAACTATTTTACAAACTTATACTTTCACTTGTCTTATGAACGTTTAACAAACAGTCTTCTTGCGCAAATTACTGTATCTTTGTACATTTTGTAACTGTGTTTGCAGAGTACGGACAAACTGTCAACCATTACGGACAAGTACGCATCTTGTCGTGACCTTCTGACCTTTTTGAACTTTTTATCAGTCCTCACTTTGCCTATTTCATCTAGTAAATGGTGCTAGGCTTCTGTTCAAATTAGTCATGGGCTTTGTGTTGTGTGAACCAGTGAGGCGTGTTAGCCTGGTCGTGCTTCATGGAATATCCTCTGTGCTGTGTTCAGACTACTG
>JASANF010009783.1:0-16359 GCA_030248245.1 Trissonchulus sp. WLG1_4
TAATATTTGTTGTTATTGTTGATATAATAAAGTTAAAAGTTCAGTTGAAAAAGTATTGTGTAAATTGATTCTTAATGAAACTAAATTTTAATTTAAGGGGGTAGTGTCGCGAAAGCAGTCGATTTTGCGCGACTGCCAAACCTTTCCAGTAAAAGATAAGACATTGTTCTTTATATATTCTAAAAATATATGTTAAGGCTAATATTTTCTAATATATTTTGAACGTACAATTTGAAAGCAAAAAACTCTCTTGTTGAAACCAAGAGTACATAATGAGAAGAGTGTGACACTGGCCACGTTTGTGGCCTAGCAGCGCGGACATGCTGCGACCATTATCTCCCGAAAAAGGCCACAACTGTGGGGGGGGTACCCCCCTACACGAATGAAGGCATAGCCCTCAACTGTGGGGGGGGACCCCCCCCACGAATGAGACCATAGGTCTCAAACGTGGGGGGGGACCCCCCCCCACAAATGAGGGTATACCCTCAAATGTGGGGGGGGACCCCCCCCCACGTTTGGGGCAGCCTAAAAAATGACCCGGAGACGCCCCGCCGCCACTTTTTGAGGTAAAATTTTGTTCTTAGGGGTATTTTGAGGTGCTGAACATGAATCCGGGGTCCATTTTTGCCTAGATTTCTCGTGGACCCCGCCAAGCACCCCCTCCCCAGGGTACCATGCCGCAGGGGGGCAAAGGGTCAAATTTTCGAAATTGAGATTTTGCTGTTTCTCGGGGTAATTTGAGTCCCTGAACACGAATCTGAGATCTATTTTTGCCTAGGACCCTCCTGGGCCCCCCTGTGACCCCCTCAGGTTACCCCCTCTACTAGGTCCTAAGGCTTGAAATTTTTGAAACTGAGATTTTGGTAGTGTTGGTGTAGTATGATTCGCGGAACACGAACTTTAGAGTCCATTTTTGCCTCGCACCGTGTTGGACTTTACTACGGCGGCTACAATAAGGGGTTGTGTGCCAAGATTGGAGTATCTTTTGCTGAGAATGGAGGGTCCACTGCTTAAAATGGTGCGTCCTGTGCCTAGAAAAGAGAGTCCTGACATATTTGAGTCCAAGAGGATCCTTGACGGAAGTGGACTCCGGATTCGTGTTCAGGGGCCAAAATAACACTTAAACATGAAAAGTTTCAATTTTTGAAAAAATGACCCCAAGTTGGTACTGTAGCCTGTGGGGGTCAACTGGGTCCGCGGTGACAAAAATGAGCCACAGATTCGAGTTCAGCACCTCAAAATACCCCTAGGAACACAATTTTACCTCAAAAAGTGGCGGCGGGGCGTCTCCGGGTCATTTTTTAGGCTGCCCCAAACGTGGGGGGGTCCCCCCCACATTTGAGGGTATACCCTCATTTGTGGGGGGGTCCCCCCCACGTTTGAGACCTATGGTCTCATTCGTGGGGGGGGTCCCCCCCCACAGTTGAGGGCTATGCCTTCATTCGTGTAGGGGAGTACCCCCCCCCCACAGTTGTGGCCTTTTTTGGGAGATAATGGTCGCAGCATGTCCGCGGCGACCAAGCTGGGGTCCACAAGAGTGTCACACTCTTGTTATTATGGACTCTTGTTGAAACCTATGAGCAAAATTGCTTTGGCGACACTACCACCTTAACCCGTGTAATTTTCCGTAACTAGTAACTTACCCGTATATTTTTCTCAAGTTGCTTCGCCAGAGCATCATAAGCACCTTTGGCGCAAGTGCTTCTTGACATAATCGTTTGCGCACGGGTTTCATAGAAAAGCATTTTCTTTAAAAAAATCAATTTCAGTTTCAATAGGCCAGTGTTTTTTGTCTGCGTCTGTATCCGTGGTTGCACGCTTAGCCAGCCATACGTATAAAATCGGTTTGTTCCAACAGCGCGTAAACAAAACACAAACGCTGACTGAGCAGAAACCATAGCAACGGAGACTAGTGGCGTGGGAAAATTTTTCTAAGCAATTTGATTGGCGGCTGAACGCTAGGTCCGATGCAAGTTCGGAGCAAGTTCGGTGGAGCATCAAACCTTCAAGGCAGCTTCGGAGCAAGTTCGGAGGTGGTCCGGAGTAGGTCCGGAGCGCGCTTACACGATCGAACATGCTCCGAACCTGCTCCGGACTAGGTTCGCAGCAAGTTCGGTCCGGAGCAAGTTCGGAGCAAGTTCAATCGTGTAAATTGGCCTTTAGAAGAAAAAGCTGTTACGCCTACGACTCAGGCTCTAGGAACTTAAAGGATTACGACTAGACAAAAACTTGAGACGTCGACGCCGTACGTTAGAAAATAAGGTCAACAAATCCTCTTATTTATACAAAAACGGAGCCCAACGCTTTCCCTCCCAAGACTTCCCCTCCTTTTCCGGGGCCAGGAAATGTCCCTAAGTGTAGCTTTTGCCGCTGTTACCACTCCCGTAGCGATACCTGTTTGCGTGTTTGTTGCGGTTACTGTGGGCAACAAGGCACAGATCACTGAATGAACTTTGCAGAATTCTGTACGAGTTTTCAGGAACGAGCACAGAAAGAGTCGATTGGTGTTACGCAAATGATGAAAAAACTACGTAGTGCGTTTGCAGTGGTGTGTGCACCCGTTGTTTTTGCCGAAATTGTGTGTGCGACGTTCGCATAAGTGATAAGGTATATAGTAATTGAGAGGGGGAGCAGAAAGATTACTTGCAGAGGTGCGTGCAGTACCGTATCACAGTAGCCGTAGCCCACAGTAACTTATGTCTACCTAGTTCTTTAATTAGGACGCTAATGGCAATAAATGTCTTAGTAACCGCTGTCACAGTCGATTAGAAACAAATAAGTTGTATAGATAAGTAACAATCTAGGTCTAAACTAGTCTATTCAATAATACCTGTTATTCTTCGCTTCACAAAACAGTCAAACAGTAGCTTCCAGCGTAGACTTACGGTAGCAGTTCAGCAATCTCGTAGTTGGCCGATCCTGCGGTAGCAGTTCAACAATCTCGTAGTTGGCCGACCCTTATTGGAAGCAAGTCGGAAGCCGGTCGAGCAAAACAGCTTCCTTAAGGTAATGCTCACGTGCAGAAGGTAAATGGTTCGAGCTGTCGTAGTACGGTTCACTACTTTAAACTAGGCAAGGGTAGTCGTGAACGTGAAAAAATTAAAGATTTAATTCAAATTTGTCAAATACTGGCGAAAATGAAAAACCGATAAAACAAAGCAAAGTTCAATTTACAAGTTCAAAAGGTCACACCAATAAGAATCAGTTCAGATTAATTAAAATTTGAGCCCAAGATATGTTAAAGCCAATCAAATTTAGGTTAATCAAATTCAGGCAACAAACACTTCGATGCGAAATTTCAAAACACCGTTTCGTTCAAAATTATCCTTCGGACTGCACCTCTGTCATACCCTCTTCCCCCTTATATATTCCTCCTTTGTCATTTCTCAATTAACAAGTTCAGTTGTTTTATTGCCTATTTCTTAATTGTCTGTCACCTTACTTCCAGTATTTTGTGTTGGGAGGGGGTTTTTGCCCCTCCTGCTACTGTAAACCCCAATCTTTGTCACCTTTTCGATATTAACTATAAATTTTTTATTTCAATCGAGTTTTATGCATGAATTAGTTCAAGAATTCCGCATCGCAGATGGGATCATAAATTTGCTTAATAATCAAAGTTTAATGGCTCGCGTTTAAAACTCATAAATAAGGTTTCGCATTTCAGAGATTTTAAAGTTAATTAGAACTCAAATCTTGAAAATACATAAATTGACAGACTACGACAAAAACATACAAATTATAAGTACAAATTTAGTCATTCTATTACAATATGTTAAACACAAACGTAATTAATATAATGACTCTCATTTCGTAATCGTAATACCAATTCGACAATTCTTAGTAGGTAAGTGACTGCTAACCGTAACAACCGCTAATCACACCACTTACCCTACTCGCAGCGCCAATTTGTGAACACCCTGGTCAGATCTTCGAGTAGTTCGTCGTTATCGCGCAGTTATAAACGGTATATAATTACTGACGTATGTATCAACAACACAAGTTCGTTTCAGAGTTTTTAATAACAGAAACCTCATACGTTAGGGTCGACGCTAGTAAACACGAGCCAAAAAAAGCAAGCAAGAAAACAGCGTATAAGCAAAACTTGCTATAATTAATAATGTTGTGCTAATGCCCTTTAAAGGAATAACAAACTTTTAAAAAGATTAATAGTTAAAATGGCAATTTCATACTGACTAACTAACTGGTATTAAGATTAGTAATTAACTTAGGCCATTTCACACCATGAAAAGACTATTGACCACACATTCAAGTGACTCCCAGGTTTTATGGTTTTGTTACCACCTGTTCACAAGTGTTAAGATAACAAGGGGTGTCTGAAAATTCAGCAAATGACATAGAAAAGTGACAATACGATTTTGTCACATCCACAATAATGTTGTCAGCATTACTTCACAAATTTTCAAATTTATTATGGCTAACTAAATGAAAAATTGATGAAAAAGAGGTAATACAGTATGTAGGATATATAATATAATATACAATACATTGTTTCTGTTATACGTTAGGCAGTATTACTTATTACTTATTAGCGTTTGTGAACAATATGAAAGCAAGAAATCCTGTTGTTTTTTTCGGTATTTTTGAAAAAAAGCTGAGAAGGCGTTACTACTTATATACCTTTAATTGCCCATAAAATATTTATTGATATTAGCAGCAGTAATCTATAAACAAATTGGTGTTAATGTGTTAAATTATGTATCCCCAATAGTTCTTAAAAAATAAGATGCCTTACAAGTGCGCTAGAAGAAGAATTAGTGCTAGGCTGAATCTAGTTAGTGCTAGGATGCGTATGTTTAGTGCTAGGGTGAATTCACTTGGTGCTAGGGTGAGTCGTACTAGTGCTAGGCTGAATCTAGTGCTAGGGTGAAGCGAAAACTTTCAAAAAATGGATTAAAAATGCTAGGGTGAAAATCAACCAAAATAAAACGCTAACTGCAACTTTTTCAATAATTTCACTTGAACTAAACTGCGAAAACAAAATGAAAACGAAAGCAAAAACAAAACAAAAGCACGAAACTCAAATAAACTCTATTGCGAAACAAAAGTTGTAAGCCTACACACTCGGTAGTCAGTTTGATTATTTTTTATTATAGATGATAGAGCCTGCCTGTTTCGGCGATTGGGTACCGGTTCGCAAACTTTATGGGCTCAGTTCGCAAATTTAGGCCCTGTTCGCAAACTTTTTAACTCATTATTAATTAGTGCCGGTTCGCAAACTCGTAGTACCAGTTCGCAAACTTTCTTTTAGGAGGCAAACATAGTAGCTTACATATTTATTATTTTTACGTAACAAAGACCTCACACAAAAGTGTACTACAAAAATATTCTTACCCCCTGCATATTAACTCATCAACACACCTGTTAAAGGTCAAAGTTCACTGAGCAAACAATTGAAAGATTATGCATAGAAATTTCACCTCTCAGGTTGCAGATAATGAATGTAAATTTTACAACGATTATCAGCGGGAGACTTTGGGCAATATAATATCACTTTTACAGTATAACTAAACAGGGTTTTATTCATACTCACTCCATGGTTTGCTTTTCGTATCCGAATTGGGTGAAAACTTTCCAGACCCACGATATGGTAATTCCAAATTTGGCAAACCAGTGTTGTTGTACTATAGTGTTGATTTTTGGTTGTATTATAGTGCCTGGTTTTTGTTATGAATTTAGCAAACTTTCGACCAAAAATGATTGCACTTACTGGCAATGTCTGCATTGTTTCAAGCTGAAAAAACACAAAAAAAGTAGGGCAAAAAGTCAAACCATTTTCATTTAAGTCAAAGTTAAAGTTAACCGAAAATTAATTACTTTTTTATTACTTTTATAAAATAACTTTAATTTAAAGTTAAAGTAAGGTTGCTTTAATTTAAGTTAAAGTTATAGCTAAAGTAAGGCCTCTAATTTTTATTCCGCCTAAAGGCGGAATATTTGGAAAAGGTTCGTAGCACCAAGAGTACATGCTTGGTGCTACGAGCCACCACAGAACCTATGCTTACCATAGGCCTAATATATGGCAGTCTTTTTTTTCTGCCAATGGGGGCCTAAAACTGCGAAACAAACCTAAAATAGTAAATAAATACCATACTTATAACAAAGTACGTATGGCCTAAATTTAAATTTAAATTTTGATGTAGTCACTACGTACGTATTTATTTACCGGCTGAATTTAATTTTCACGCCCAGGCCCCCCTTGGCTGTCTGGGCTTTAACGGACAGCCGTCAAATTGGCCAGCCAATCGGATTCATATGCAAACAAGTTCTCAACTGTCAGCCAATCAGCAATCTTCACTGTCTACGTACATAAAAAGTCATCCAATCAGTTGGGAGTGGGTGGAGCGTTGTCGGAAGATATGCAAATTAGTTTAACTGCCAGGGTGTCAGTCGTCAGTCAATTAGTTTATTGCCGTGAGCGGCCGCAGAAGGTGGTAGCACGCAGCAGAGGCTATGCGTGCAGCCGAAGCTCAGTGCATGCTAGCTGCTAGCAGCGGGACAGTCGACAGAAGGACACAGAAACGAACTCAAGAAGCAGACAGGAACTGTCTTTCGCAGATAGTTGTGATAACGAAGGCAGAAGTATATGATGACGATAGACCAGATCGAACATTGTCTACAACTACTACCCCAATTGTCCTTATCAGGACAATTGGTTTTAGTTCTGTAGATTTAGGTTTTCAGGCAGCCAATCCTATATAATATCCGTCATTATCACTATTATTTTTCAAATTTTGCTTTCTGAAGGGGCATACGGGTGACGTAAGTCACAAGTCACCAACGCAGGATCATATACACATCAGCTTATATATGTATATATACATCAGCTTTTTTCAATCTTTAGGGGAACGGTACACGCTTTGGGTCAAACAGTTACGTACGGTGGATTCATACAGTCACATTTGTTCAGTCACCGAAACTAGGAAAAATAACGCTACAGACTGATCTTATGCGCTTGTTGTAGTAGCGAGAATATTTCGTTATTTTACCGACCAAACGGACAGAAGGCTGTTGGTACATGAGCCGACCCTTACGCCACACTGTGATTTTATGCACTTACAATTATGTAGTAAGTAGCATGATTATTTTGTAATTTTGACAGTTGAACGGCCATACGTACGGATGTGCTATACGTAAGGCTGCAAACATAAATCAAGCCTTACGCTTAGTCTTACCCTCTTACACAGTACACACACAACAAACTATACGATGGCTTGCACCAAATCGGTTGACCTGAATGAGTTAAAATCTATTTATGTAGGTCAAACTTCAATTTCTGTAATCGGTTTAAGGGTCAGTTCATACTTCTATACGGACATAGGGACATAGGGCAAACGGACGAACGGACATTCGGACAAAATGAACGGCAGAACGGCCGTCTGATTCATATGTATATACTTTCGTCCGTTCAGCCGTATGCCCGTTTGCCCTTCAGCTGTATGTCTGTTCATCCGTAGTAAACGGCACAATTTCACTTTGTCCGTATGTTTGGCAAAGTTAAATTCAGTTCAACTCTGCCCAAAATTGTTGGGCATACGGACAAACGGACATCGCCCAAAAGTATGAATCGCACCTTTGCCCGTATGCTCGTACATTCGTATGTCCGTATGTCTCAATGTCCGTTTGCCCTTAAAAGTAGGAATTGAAAAAAACGGACGAAACATGCTTTGTCCATAATTCCGTATCCCCTATTGAAGTATGAATCGACCATAACAGCGTCGCGGTCGTACCAGGAACGATTCATTGTCAAAAAAATTAATTTTACATAGCACTTGATACTTCGAAATTTAGCTTTAGCTGTAATTTTTAGACCCTTTTTAATCATCTCACTGGCTAACTTGGCGCAAACAGTAACTCTATTTTAGCCATGAAGATTGGTTGTAGGACATAAGTAGGTACTAGTCTGATCAACAAGCACTTTTGTTCACGAGCGTACATATTTCTACATGACAAACATAAGTATTATTTTACCGTATCGGTAAAATTAGGCGCGGCAGGCACCAAAATTTTTTGACGGTAGTTCTAATTTAGGATATTTACAGATGTTAAATTCGATAGTACTGACCTTCTGTTCGACGATTACGTCTCACGCTTGTGCATGTACATAGTTTAAAATTCACCTGAAATTAGTTACTAATGATTACTAATGTTCATTACATTTCACGCAAATTTGCAAAAAGCGCAAATTAACAAAATATTACACTAGCCTGTATTCTTCGTCGAGAAAGAATCAACACAATTCTTTTCGTGGTTGTTAAAGTCACTATACTACTGCATACACACGTTGTATTATCTCTTCGCATGTGACGTGTAATCAAGGTTATGTTAACATCTCATCGACGTTGTTATAAATAAATATCGATTGCAAGCCTGCTATTGTCGATTATTCTGCGGACACGCCCATACAACCATTTGCCACAAGCACACACACACGCAGACACAACCACACAACGTTCGCACTGCACACGAGCTAGCCTGCACTCTGCAGGCTTCAGTGATGCACTGAAACTGAGCATGATTTACATGCATTTTCAGTTTCAGTGCATTAACTGAATTTAGTATGCACGGCCGCTGAGGCGGCCGCGCAAAAATGCTGAAACCTATAGACAAAATAGGTGGCGTGAATGTTATGTTACAGTGACCCTATTTGGCCAACAGCTTTGGCTCAAACAGTAACACTACTTTGACCAAATGTGTGGTGCTTGCTAATGGTTTGTAGTGATTGCATCTTTAATGGACTGTAAGGAGCCACCATATTTACTTGTTTTCATGTTCCATAATATTTGGCATAGTATCAATATCTAATGCACTTAGCAAACTGGAGTTCAACACGAACGGTCGTCTTTTACAGGCCCAACTCATTAAAGTTTAGTAAATACCCACGTAATTGAGAATGAAAGCGGCAAAAATGAATAGCAGGGGAACATTCAAGGCAGCCGAAACGGCCTAGTACCAGTTCGCAAACCGACAGTCTCGGTTCGCAAACTTTTTAATTACGGTCCAACTTTTGTCAGGGGCCCGGTTCGCAAACTCTGAGTCTCGGTTCGCAAACTCCTATTTAGTCCAATCAACACTTAATCTAACAGACACACAAAGACCAATACAAAATAAACTAAATAAACGCATAGGGGGAATAGACGCGAACTTTTAATTAGCTTGTGCCACACTTTTTGTGTAAGCAGAACGGGACTTTTTTGTCGGGCAATAAAGTTAAACTTTAACTTTAACTGAAATTAAAACAAGTAGGCCCCTAAAAGGGGCAAATTCCGACGTAGTGGCGTGAAATTATACTACAGTACAGACTACAGAGTTCAGCGTAAAGCATCATTTCTACAGTACATGTTGGAACAGTTAATCTTTGGTCACTCACTCGCTATTTGCTAGAGATCGATCCTAAATCTTGTTGGTTGGTCTCTGTTTGAAAAAGCTACATATTTGGGTAAGAGCTAACATAGAAAAAGCTAACGGTGTAAGATATTAACTTATGTCCTAAACGGTGTCATGTAAAAGTAGCGTTTCTGTTTTAACCAAATTTATCCCATGGTAGCGTTTTTGAAAAGTGAAACCTGATTGGCTGTTTATATTTTAACTAAATTTTAATTGGCTACTAAGCTAAGTTCGGAGTAGGTTCGGAGCAAGTTCGGAGCGTCAATGTTCGGTGCAAGTTCGATCGTGTGCATACAATTGTTCGCTCCGAACCTGCTCCGGACTAGGTTCGGAGCAAGTTCGGAGCAAGTTCGATCGTGTAAATTGGCCTTAAGATTCGAAATGCAATTGCTTGGTCTGAGATAGTAATCTGCTGACCGTCACAGTCAGACATTGGTTTAGTTTTCAGTAGTTAAAGCCAAGTTTTTATCTGCAGAAAATCATGCTTTGTTCATACGCTCACCTTTAATTACCTTCGACTTGATAGAAGCACGCCTTTCCTCCCTAATAATTTCCCAAATTAAGGCTCCAGCGTCCGCTAAAGGACAGTCACCTGATTCGTACATACAGTGTGCTACATTGCCCCCCGTACTTTCCATTACCGAGGAGTCGTGTAGCTGACTTGTCCAGTTTATGAGATAACGTATCGCAATGAGACCTGTGTGATTTAGTTTGAGACTATGCTGCAAGTTTACTCTGCAATCAATTAGTGCAATATGTGAGATGTTATAAAACTTAGTTATACAAAATTGTGTTACAACTAGCCTTGCATTTTATCTAAGCAATCATAAAAAATATGCAAATGAGCTTGTGTCAAACGTACGTGTGTTCTCTACTAGTTTTGTTTACGTATTTACGTACCTAGGTAGCTACGAGTATACATATATTACGTAGACAGACTAGCAACGCAAACATAGCAGACACATTTCAAACACACACTTATATTTACACAGACCCGCACAGTTACACAGATGAAAACACGCAAAGACGCACACACATAGCTCACTTAGTTCCACGTTATTTTTCCGACACCTCATTCTAAAGAAGCCTGCTGCGCTGTGACGCAGCAGGAAAAAGGCAGACAATAAAGGAACTCCCCGTAAGTCCTGTAAAGTGTCGACGTATGATACAAAGTGTCACTTTGGGCCCTTAGTACAAAAGGGTGAAATTTTACCAACTGAAGTTAAACTTAAGCGGTCTTATAATGGAGGCGGTATAGACTGCTGTTATTGGAATTCTTTTGAAGCTACGAATTGTTTTGCTCATAAGATCAAGGTTTTCAAAAGACACGACTCCTCGGTAATGGAAAGTACGGGGGGCAATGTAGCACACTGTATGTACGAATCAGGTGACTGTCCTTTAGCGGACGCTGGAGCCTTAATTTGGGAAATTATTAGGGAGGAAAGGCGTGCTTCTATCAAGTCGAAGGTAATTAAAGGTGAGCGTATGAACAAAGCATGATTTTCTGCAGATAAAAACTTGGCTTTAACTACTGAAAACTAAACCAATGTCTGACTGTGACGGTCAGCAGATTACTATCTCAGACCAAGCAATTGCATTTCGAATCTTAAGGCCAATTTACACGATCGAACTTGCTCCGAACTTGCTCCGAACCTAGTCCGGAGCAGGTTCGGAGCGAACAATTGTATGCACACGATCGAACTTGCACCGAACATTGACGCTCCGAACTTGCTCCGAACCTACTCCGAACTTAGCTTAGTAGCCAATTAAAATTTAGTTAAAATATAAACAGCCAATCAGGTTTCACTTTTCAAAAACGCTACCATGGGATAAATTTGGTTAAAACAGAAACGCTACTTTTACATGACACCGTTTAGGACATAAGTTAATATCTTACACCGTTAGCTTTTTCTATGTTAGCTCTTACCCAAATATGTAGCTTTTTCAAACAGAGACCAACCAACAAGATTTAGGATCGATCTCTAGCAAATAGCGAGTGAGTGACCAAAGATTAACTGTTCCAACATGTACTGTAGAAATGATGCTTTACGCTGAACTCTGTAGTCTGTACTGTAGTATAATTTCACGCCACTACGTCGGAATTTGCCCCTTTTAGGGGCCTACTTGTTTTAATTTCAGTTAAAGTTAAAGTTTAACTTTATTGCCCGACAAAAAAGTCCCGTTCTGCTTACACAAAAAGTGTGGCACAAGCTAATTAAAAGTTCGCGTCTATTCCCCCTATGCGTTTATTTAGTTTATTTTGTATTGGTCTTTGTGTGTCTGTTAGATTAAGTGTTGATTGGACTAAATAGGAGTTTGCGAACCGAGACTCAGAGTTTGCGAACCGGGCCCCTGACAAAAGTTGGACCGTAATTAAAAAGTTTGCGAACCGAGACTGTCGGTTTGCGAACTGGTACTAGGCCGTTTCGGCTGCCTTGAATGTTCCCCTGCTATTCATTTTTGCCGCTTTCATTCTCAATTACGTGGGTATTTACTAAACTTTAATGAGTTGGGCCTGTAAAAGACGACCGTTCGTGTTGAACTCCAGTTTGCTAAGTGCATTAGATATTGATACTATGCCAAATATTATGGAACATGAAAACAAGTAAATATGGTGGCTCCTTACAGTCCATTAAAGATGCAATCACTACAAACCATTAGCAAGCACCACACATTTGGTCAAAGTAGTGTTACTGTTTGAGCCAAAGCTGTTGGCCAAATAGGGTCACTGTAACATAACATTCACGCCACCTATTTTGTCTATAGGTTTCAGCATTTTTGCGCGGCCGCCTCAGCGGCCGTGCATACTAAATTCAGTTAATGCACTGAAACTGAAAATGCATGTACTGTAAATCATGCTCAGTTTCAGTGCATCACTGAAGCCTGCAGAGTGCAGGCTAGCTCGTGTGCAGTGCGAACGTTGTGTGGTTGTGTCTGCGTGTGTGTGTGCTTGTGGCAAATGGTTGTATGGGCGTGTCCGCAGAATAATCGACAATAGCAGGCTTGCAATCGATATTTATTTATAACAACGTCGATGAGATGTTAACATAACCTTGATTACACGTCACATGCGAAGAGATAATACAACGTGTGTATGCAGTAGTATAGTGACTTTAACAACCACGAAAAGAATTGTGTTGATTCTTTCTCGACGAAGAATACAGGCTAGTGTAATATTTTGTTAATTTGGGTTCTATTACAAAAAATGCTTCCCTGGAGGTGTTCTACTCCAAAAATTAGGTCCACTATTTCCTCTCCCCCAATTTCACTTGATCTTGTTTATTTGTATATATAGCTAAGGTTACAACGAAAAAGTAGCCGTAACTATGTCAAAAGGAGCAAGTGCAGTTGGGGGGGAATAGTGGACCTATTTTTTTCGAGTAGAGCACCTTGAGGGAAGCATTTTTTGTAATAGAACCCCTATCTACAAATTTGGATTTTCTGAGATATAACCCCTTGAAAATTGCATTTTCAGTGTTTTTGGAAGTGAATGTAGGCCAAAGTTCGAAGCCAAAAATGGCTATAATCTTTGTTTTTGGATAGTTTTGAGTGCGTTATGATGTTTTAAGGCATCGTCTAGGCTTTGTTGACAGGATTCTCTAGGCTAAGCTGGCAGGATTTTTTTTGAAAATTTAGTATTTTTATTGCCTAAGCCTGAGCCTAAGCCTAAGCCTGAACCTAAGCCTAAAGGCATCAAAAAACAACAAAAAACTGAAAAAAAAAAAAAAAAACAAAAACAAACAAAAACCACAAACACAAAAAACAAAAAAAACACACCAAAAAAGTCTGATAATAAGCCGCAAAAACGCTGCGGCAAAATCAGAACCACAACGCCTACCAACACAAGCCCCATACTGAGCCTAAGCCTAAGCCCAAGCCTAAATTAAGGCCAAATTTGATTTTGGTCAAAAATTGGACGTTTCTGGCGAATTTGGCCAATTTTTCGGCAGGAACCCGGTTAAAGAGCCTTTGTTTTGATCCTACAAAATTGCAAACAATAATTTAACACCATTTAGACACGATTAGAACGGAAAATACAAGGGCTTCGGAAAAAAATTGCGAAAACGCTCCTCACTGAGGGTTCAGATTTTGGGGTCGTATATATCTCAGAATATGCAAAAAATGAAATAGGGGTTCTTGAAGCAAAAATGCTTCCCCCAAGGTGCTCTACTCAAAAAAATAGGTCCACTATCCCCCCAACTGCATTTAACCCTGTCAAAAAGATGTTGAAAAAAAGTAGGAAAGTTGTAGAAAAATAGCATAAAATGAGTAGAAAATTTTTGAACTGAAAGAAGAAAAAAAGTAGAAACTTGCGCAAATTTTAGAAAAAAAGCAGAAAATAGTAGAAGAAAAGTAGAAAAAGTAGAAACTTCCCAAGGTGGAAAGAAAAAAGTATAAAAAGTAGTAGAAAAGTTTTTCTTTGTTTTTTTTTCTACTAATTTTCTACTTTTTTTCTTCTGATAACTTTTCCTGTGGTGTATATAAACAAAGACTTTTTGACTACCGAGACCGAGATTGGGGTATAGTCACATGTTTTGATCAAGACCGAGACTTCTATCCCCATTCCCCACCTATGGTGCTCTACGTCTTACATTTCCTCACCCAGCTGCATTTAGCCCCGCTTAACAGTTAACAGTAGTATGCATAAGCTCATTTAATCGCAAGGTTTGGCTCTTTTAAGAATGATTTTTTCAGACTCAAATTAATTCCTTTAGTCCGATATTGTGTTGGCCCTCGACTGTTTTGGTCACAACAGCCCACCTTTTCCGTTTTTGTCCCCCTCTGTTTTAATATTTTATAATATACTGTTTTAGGTTTTAAGATGGACGCTTTAAATTTTCTTCACGAGCAGCCCACAGTCAATTGGCTGGATTTTTTCCTGAACCCATCGCAGTTAGATTTACATTGTGCTGCTCCTCAGAAAGGTATATCTTTCATGTACGTTTTTGAAAAGAAGAATTTTTCGGCCTGAGGGGACATAATATGTGCATTGAATTTGAAATTAAAGCTTCAAAAACCAAAAATTACACAATCGTCGAAACGGCCAGGTCTAGAAGTTAGAAAACTTAAACATTTTTCAGGACATATTTTTGAAGTTTGGGAACAGTCGTTGACAAAAAAACGACTAAAGAGTGAAAAAGTCTCTTACTACGATAAACTATTATTAAATGTGATTTATTAGAAATTCTCCTTTCGATATTTATACATATATATAATATATATTTATATATTTATATATAAATATATATATATATATATATATATATATATATATATATATATATATATATATATATATATATATATATATATATATATATATATATATATATATATATATATATCTCATATATATATAGGTCCACCGATTGAAGATTTGCTCGCAGAATTTTGTGATCAGGCTATCAATGAGCAGCAGATTGCCCACGAAGCCAGATCGGCTAGAGAATTTGGTAAGACTGTGCTTGTATATATATATCTACTGGTTTGTGTGGTTATATCAGGGTTGGCGCGACAGCGCCCAACCCTAGAATAGGAGAAAATCCACTCAATGCGGATTTTTGAAATTTAATTTTTTAATAACTTAAAATATATGCAGGCGAATGGCTTTTAATTTGGTGTGTGTATCCGCCTAGTGGAAGGCTATATGCCTGCCAAATTTCGAAGAGATTAGTTGAGTCTAACTTGAGATATGAAAAGTTGTCTTTTGCAAACTTGACACTTTACTTTTTTTTTCAACAGCTCTACCGGACCGGACGCTTGTAGGGTTGTCATGATTATATGTTTTTCACATTTAGTTTGACCAAACTTAGAAAGTAACGGGCCACTTTTTTCAATTTCGTCCCCGTTCGGTCTCTGCTGGGACGGGGGAAACCCCTTTTTTGGGGTCCGAAAAATTTCTAGCCAACTTTTGAGAAGTCATGCAAGTGAGGTAGCCTCCATCTCTTGCATACAGGGTAGTGTAGTGGTACTATAGTGCATCTGCTATTTTGGAGTCGATCGTGTAACTGTACCGCTGGGGATGGGGCTCGGAAGGTAATTTACGTGTATTAAGGGCTTAGGCTACCTATGGGCAGTACAGCCAAGACGGTTATACATAGAGGTCTGTCGTTTTGTATGCGAATATAAACCCATATACTGCGCATGCAGGGCGCTATTATGTCCATTTTTGCCTAGGGCCCCCATGGACCCCCCTACGACCCCCTCAGGGTACCCCCCTAGGATGTCCTCAGGAGTCAAATTTTCGAAATTTAGATTTTGATGTCTCTAGGGGTAATTTGGTCCCCTGAACACGAATCCGAGGTCCATTTTTACCTAGGACCCCCATGGACCCTCCTACGACCCCCTCAGGGTACCCCCCCTAGGGGGTCCTCACTGGGGGTCAAATTTTCGAAATTGAGATTTTGATGTCACTAGGGGTAATTTGGGCCCCTGAACACGAATTCGAAATCCGTTTTCGTCTAGGACCCCCTGAACCCTCCTACAGCCCCCTCAGGGTACAAGGTTTTTTTTGCGGACCACAGTGCGGACATCCGCAATTTTTTTTAATCGTCCGCAATTTTTTCAGCCGTCCGCAATGTGTCCGCATCCCGAAATTCCTGAAAAGGAAAAATTTTTTCTTGTGGTCCCCCCTTGGTTTATCCCACTCCCATAAAAAATTTTGCGGCACGCCCCCAATTGACCAAATTTACACTAAAATTTCAAAAAATTTCCTTCGAGGGTTGTATATACCTAATAATTCATACCAACTATATATCCGGGGCGGTCCCTGGGGGGGGGGGCGGCCGCCTCCTCCGAAATTTTTTACGACTGAAATTTTCTGCTCATTGATAGCTAATCACAAAATTCTGCGAGCAAATATTCAATCGGTGAGTATGTGTATATGAGATATATATATATATATATATATATATATATATTTTTTTCTATATATACCGTCCAGCTGATGGACAT